>SSNS01000009.1:4290517-4361257 GCA_006937985.1 Aphyosemion australe
AAAGTCAGCTTCATCACCTGTCCACTAACCATCCTCGGTTTAAATGAGAAAAATACTGATATCTTGATAAAGTCAAATGTGAAACGGCTACATTAATTTACACACTGATATTTTAAATAAAGTTCTACTTACCTTCTTGTGGAAAGTTTGCAAGGCAACCAAATATCTCTGATAAATATAAAAGTTATGTAACTGATGCGATGGAAAGATGGCAGACTGACGAGTTTATTCTTTCCTCCAAAGCTTCTCCACTAGGGGGCGCAGTTTCCACAGAAAACACGATTTTAATGTTTCACAAACTATGAATTCATGCTAACATTTTAAAACTAAGACATGTTTAGACCAGATACATTTGAAATATACACAAAATACATAAAATAAATTCTTATATAGGCCTGTTTTCAGTGCAGGAAAAGCAGATGTAGCTATATGTTTAAACTACACAGGCAAGCTCACATGAAGAAAACAAGCGCACCCTGAAGAGGTTTGTCACCGCCCAGTTCCAAACAGTCTCCCATTGGCCGAGCGGTTGCTAGGAGATTATACTACCAGGTTTGCGAGCGAGCAGAAAAAATCCGTGAGCGCAGGGAACAGAGTTGTGGGAGCAGTTTTAATCTGTGCAGAGAGAAAGTTTGCACAGGTGAAGAAAATATCTGTGCAAGAAACTTAAAATCTGAGTGCAGAAAGAAGGATTTGAGGGAGAACAGAGTATATTTGAACGAGAGCAGACATTTTGAGTGCAAGCATAACAAGTTTTGAAAGCAAGGATATAAAATCCTGCTCTTAAATTTAAAATTCAAGCTCTTGATATGTGTCAGTTAAATTCCCCCATAAGAAACATTCTTTTGTTGCTTGATGATTAACAATTTAAGCAGCATGTTCCTGCAAACAAGGACTGAACTTCCTAATGTGGCCTGACATGACAGTGTGCATCATTATCAATGACTAAATCATAGTGGTGCATCCTTATGTGGGCTGGAGCGTAAGACTATTTCCCTAATAATGTCAAAATTTACATTTTCCTGACACCAACAGATGCAAGTGATGTTCACAGCCCTCCTGCTGCCTGCATCTGCCGTTCAATCAGACATTAGAGGGAAAGAAGCTGAGGTGTCGTCCACCAAATGTGCTGTTTATGATTCAGGTTCAGCAAGGTCTGCCATATCAGACCACAGCGTGAAACCACCTCGACACAAACCTCACAAGCAGGAAACACGCCTTCAGAAATTGTTGTTTTAGGTCTGTTTTAGTTAGTTCTTTCAAAGTATCAATAATCAGCCCCAGTCCTCACAACCAGAGATCAGCAGAAACTTGTATTATTTCAGCGTTGGAAGCAAAAATCTCTCTCAAGCAAATGTCGAGAGGGGAACAGTTTCTTTTGTGCTCCGGTCCCTTGTGAGGTAATTTGAAGTCTCAGGTTTTCATCTTTATTAAGATCCTTCTACCTTTATAACGGAGTCTGAACACCCTGTCTCCTTAAATAGACCTGAGGTGTTTCCACTCTCTGAACGGCAAATTCCAACACGACACCAGGACCGAAACTTTAACAATTCACATCTTAAAAAGTCACAGGGCTCCGGGTTTTGCTGCGATAGAGATCAGCAAACTTAACTGAAACTTTCTGTCTCTTTTTCAGGTTTTCATGTCTCAGCCCAACTCTGTGTTGTTTTCTGCTAAAGACACCATGATGGAACATTTTCATTTTGTGATACTGGGGGTGGTTTATAGATTTGTCCTTTTTGTGGCCTGAAAAATTACAGAATGTTTTTCTTTCATCATTTATGTCAACTGACCTGACTTTTTAACATAATGACACACATAAAAACATTCCCTAAAAATGTGAACATAGATAAACTTAATTAATGTATGTTGCTGTCCTTATTTGTAAATTTCACAAAGTAACCAGAAAACAAACTTTTATTTCATATTACTTAGCTCATTTTGAATTTAACTTTAGCGATCCAAGTTGCAAATGTTTTCCTAAATTTTTTAAACCTTTGTTTATTCAGGAATAACTCAGCGATCAGATTTCTCTGACACATAGAACATTATCAGCCTTTGCTGTTAGAAAAAATTTGAACAAGCTTCCAACCTGATCATTAAGTCTACATTCATATAAACATAGACATGAACACGTAGACGCCCCATTGGGCGATGGAAAGCATAACAGCGTCGCCGCCATATTGGATGGGTCTCCTCACTATTCAAAGGCAATGCAGAGTGAGCAACTATGCAGTTTTTTGTGCAGGCTATGATTGCAACAACCGGCAAACTATTGAAAACAGATTACGTGGGATTACTATTGACTTTTCTAGCCTACCTGATGGGATTCTATATTTTAATTTATTTTGTTTAAGGGTAACGCGTATGATGTTTCTGAATTTCAGGAAAGAACCGCCCTCTACACGTTGCGCAACACTCTACCAGCGCTTGTTTACAAGTAGCTGCAGGCCGTAATGTGTAATTATGAGGCCGTAAGTGCAGTAATCTGAAATGCATTTCTCCAAATAGTATGCCGAACGTTATCTTACCTGTTGAGCAGAACATTGGCGACAGCTGCGTCTGTGTGTGTGTGGGGAATGAAGGCGCTCTGCACAAACAGAGTGCGCATGCGCAGGAAGTGAAGACTAGCCCAGGATTGGCTTCACCAGAATGACTGAATGTTATGCAGACCAATGGTTTAGATTATCCACCCGGAAGTAAAGAACGTCCAAAATACCTTTAATCATATTTATATTTTAATTATCATGATATACCATGTGTCAGATTTTGTGAAAAAGCATAATAAAATGTGTTTTTTAGTTGGGTAAGCACCTTCCCCAGTAGAAATGAATGCACTGGGGGCGAATGGCAACAGGCCACTACTGCAGCTCCCATAGGAAGCTCCAGTCCACAAGGTGTCTACATATATGATGTCTGTGCATATAGAGATTATGTCGATCACATTATTGCTTACAAAATAACAAGGGTCCAGATTCACCAACAAAGCACCATGCTTCATTTTTTTGTGCATCATCTGATGCTGCTGTCTGCTCCATCTCAGTGTCAGGTTCAAAATACAAATAGTCCAAATTATAGGCCTGGTGCACACGACATTCCACAGGTGTGAGTGATTTGTATTATTTTGGCAATAATCACAACTGTCCTCGCAGCACAATCTAAAGATAGACTTCTGGCACAAAAGTGACAAAGAAAGAAAAACATTCTTCTGACAGTCAGCTGCAGGTCTAAAGGATGAAGAACAAAACAGAAGAGTGACCCTGCAATTATAACACAATATAATTATTTTGGTTTCCTCTGAATGTGAAACTCTACTTGTTGTAATATTCTATAATTAAAAAAGATTTGTTGTTCTTCTCTGAATGTAAATAGCAACAAAAATGCTCCCACATTTTGACAAAGCTTTTGTAAATGCAACAATGTTTGATTTTAGCTTTGTCCTGACACACCTTTCCTAATTTTGTTAAGGCAACAGTTTTGCAAATGCTAATTTTCCTCATTTTTACCCCCTGAGATGCAGACACCATCAGTCCTCAGAAGACGTAATATATATTAGCAATAAATACATTTTGCACACCTCACCGTGCTTTAAGATTCAACCATTTTTGCACTAATAGAAATTGACATTAACAGAAGAGTGTCCTCTAACTACCTCATTCTAATATAACACATTTACCAGACATTAGAGATACTGAGCTGAATTTTTACAAGGTCTTTGAGAATTAGACAAATGTGTAAAACCCTTATTTGCACTCACAAACGTCATGCAATCCTTTTGGTTAACTTGGGTTGATGTTTTGGGGAAAAAACACACAAATGGATAATAAAACCAAGCTGCAAGTTCAGTACACACTTTTATTACTAACCAAACTGAAAATCTGTCAGCAAATTCTACATATTAGTCTGATTTTAGTTGACATAACTTCACTAGAGATTTTCAGAGAGTTTCTGCAGCCAAACATCTAATTTTATCACATTTCAATGAAAGGAAAAATAGTGTAGCCAGGATTTTTCTTTAACAGATGTCATCAGATTGGATCCAGCATTTTGCAATAACGTTAGTTTCAGAATGAATGTGTGGTGTTTCATGAGAATGATTTTTACCCCAAATCATAATGTTTTTCAGAACCAAACCAAGAAGAATTGTACATGTGAAAAAAAGGGAAAAGAAAACTATCTCAGCAATAACCTTCCAAGACATGAAACAAACACCAGTTCATTTTTTCATCTATCACTCCTCCAACTTCATGATTCTTTTCTCACCCAGGAGGATGCAAAAAGTATGCTTACTCTAAAAAATAAGAATAATAAGTAAGAGCAATCTGATGCCAAGAGCTGCTGACTAAAATGTGACAAAGTGGGCGAATGTGTTGCAGCAGCAACTTCAGTTTGCAGATTAAAAAATGAGGAAAAGAAGGAGGAAGCTTCCTGTGATTAGGTGTTCTTCAGAACTAATTGTTAATTATAATTCATATTATATTGCAACAAACATAATTAAGACATGTCTTAGATTACTTTGAGTCATTTGAGCCATTAAAATGTGCAAAACAGAAGAGCTGGAAAAGGTGGATCAAAATATTCTGTCTATTTAAAGAAAAAGCTTAATAATTAGCTCAAAGAACATGTTTCTGTTTTCTTTGAGTCTTGGTGAGCTTTGGCTGAATTCTTAGCTGCTGCCTCTTCAGCATGATATAAATACATTTAATACTGATGATTATGTTAGCATACTAATGCCAAATCCACAAGATTTGCAGACAAATGTTTGTTTTAATAGTGGGTAAAAGCAGTCTTGAGCACAATGTTTCAGATATTTGAATAAAATTAATCTTTCTTATTTATGAGTTATTTTGTATTATGCTTGTTTTGTGTATCTCTGGATCATTTTGTAACAAGCATGTTTCCTTCTGCAGACAGCTCTTTGTATCTGTCTCCACTGCTGTAAGCAGGGATTAACTCCCTCCAAATGAAGGGCAATTCAGTGCTGGTATCAGGGCACATGGACACCAATTTGAAAGCTTTATGACTTTCAGTCTGATAATTACAGTGCTTGAGGATTAACACTAAAGTTGTGAAGGCGTCAGCAGAATGCTAAATGAAGGCACACCACTGAGTGCAAACAAACATATGCAGACAACATTCAAACTCTATGTGCCATTCATAAATGCACAGACACAACAAATGCATGCACAAACAATCAGTGAGCTTTCCATCTGAGCTCCTGTTCCATAGCTACACTAATGGCTCACGGCACATCAGAGTGACAGTGCTGCAAACATACACAGCATGCAGCGACTTTTCAGTCACCTCCACTCGGTCTCACGCAGTATACATGATAATGATCTCTCCTATATAAAAGCCAGGGCATGGCATTTAATGTTTCCACATCTGTTACAGGGGTAAATTATGGCATGTAATAAATCCTTTGTGTCACTGCAAAGACAGAAATGACAAGTCCTATAAAAGCAGATTTATCAGACAGGACTAGACAGTGAAATCTGTACAAACTCAGGAGTGTTTTTTTACTTAATTTATGACAGTTTTCTCATGCCTGATGAACAAGATCCCAAAAAAGTATTTGGCAGCCAATGATTGAGCAAATTGTAAGAATTAAAAAGATGAGAGGGGGCAGCAGTAGCTCAGGAGGTAGAGCAGGCTGTCCAGTAATTGGAGGGTTGTAGAATCGATCCCGGCTCCCAGCAGAGAATGCGCTCGGCAGCCTTGCTTCTGTCAGTGAGCCCCAGGGCAGCTGTGGCTACACTGTAGCTCATCACCACCAGTGTGTGAATGTGTGTGTGCTTGGGTGTGCATTGGTAAATGACTGATTGTGTTGTAGAGCTTCTTGGGGGGTTCTAGGACTCTAGAAGGTGTATATCTATTACAGACCATTTACTATTTAGGTCTGTTATTTTCATCATAGGTACACTTCAACTGTGACAGACAAAATGCAAAAAAATAAAAAAAATCCAGGATATCACATTCCATGATTTTTAAGGAATATATCTGTATAATGGTGCAGAAAGTATTTAGCACCTGCAAGCAAGCAAGAATTCTGGCTCTCAGACCTGTTACTTCCTCTTTAAGAAGCTCTTCTATCCTCCACTCCTTACCTGTATTAACGGCACCTGTTTGACCTCTTTATCAGTCAGACTTCAACCTCCACCTTGGCCCAGACCAGAGAGCTGTCTGGACACCAAGGACAAGATTGTATACCTGCACAAGTCTAGGATGAGTCAATCTACAATAGACAATCAGCTACTGTTGGAGCAATTATTAGAAAATAGAATAAATACACTATCGCTGACAATCTCCCTCGACCTGGGGCTTGATGCAAGATCTGACCTAGAAATGATCTTGAGAATAGTGGTCACCCACTGTAAAGCATGGGGGTGAAACATGATGCTTTGGGGCTGCTTTTCTGCAAAGGGGACAAGACAACTCATCCGTATTAAGGAAAGGATAAATGGGGACATGTATCGTGAGACTCTGGGCAAAAACCTCCTTCCATCAGTGAGAGAATTAAGATGAAACATGTCTGGATCTTCCAGCATGACAATGATCCCAAACACGTCACCCAGACAACAAAGGAGTGACTACAAAAAAAGCATTTCAAGGTTCTGGAGTCTCCAGACCTCAATCCAATACAGAATCTGTGGAGGGAGTTGAAAGTCCATGTTGCTCAGCGACAGCCCCAAAACATCAAACAAGAGAAGATCTACATGGAAGAATGGGCCAAAATACCAGCTACATTGTGTGCAAACCTGGTGAAGATCAACAGGTTGTCATTGCCAACCAAGGTTACATTACTAAAGATTTAGGTGAACTATTGACAAAATACAAATTTTTATACATTAAGATCATTTAAAAATCTAACAATGTGATTTTCTGGATTTTTTTATACATTCTGTCTCGCAGTGGAAGTGTACCTGTGATGAAAATTACAGACCTCTCATCTTCTTAAGAATGAAAACTTGTGCAATCGGTCACCGCTAAATACTTTGTGGCCCCACTGTATACCGAGAAAGAGGAAGATTTTTTACAAACAACTACAATCATTTTATGACAAATGTCCTGCTTCATCATACAATAATCAAATTTTTTAACAGAGTTTCAAAAAGTGAGGTTCCAGATTTGGTCCTACCTGATTCCGTTTGAATATTGGACACCATTTCCCTTGCAGATTACCATTTTTACACAACCCAGTTGAACACCATCTGTAGTATAATTATCTACCAGCTTTCCTTAGCTTTAGCAGTCAGATCCTATGTATTTTTATTTTCTTTAACACTTATGGTCATTCCAAATGACTGTTTCTCATTCACAGTGGTCCATTAGATTGCACTCTGGGCGTTATGGTGGCCACTCATCCTTTTAATAAATTCAAAAACAACATGCTCTGAGATTCATTGTGTTTTTTGAAATGTTTCTTCATCTTGCTGGAATAACAATTCAATCTCTAGATGCACATGGAAAAAGGAAGAGGTCCAGAAAAATGTACATATAGGGTTTTTTTTACTGTATTTTTAATCATGACTTATTTTTCTTTGCAGTTTTAATGAATCCTGCTGAATACTTGAGCAAAGATGTTCAGGTCATTTCCAACATTTGCTTCAAAGCTGCTGAAATGTTGTGCAATAGATGTCTAACATCTCACATAACTATATTGTTTTCAGAAAACAAAAAGTCTTGGACAACAAATTATGGTCCAAAAACTGACACACAACAATAAAACAAACTTTTCAGAAACTGGAACAAGCAGGAGTTTTCAAACTGCACCTCAAATTTGTGTTTGCCGTGACATTTTTGACTGCTGTCAGGAGAAGAAATCCTGCACCAAAGCAACGTCTCCTGAAGAATAACATTGTTTGTGGAGCAGAGCAACCTGCACAGACTGACAGGAGGTAATTTTATTAGGCAGTTTGTTGGACTGACAGAAGTAAACACAAAAGCACGACAGGACAGCCGTACGGCAGGAATGTTCACTCCGTTGCAGGTCGTTGCCTCTTTGATTACACTACAGCAAATTTGTGTTTGCCAATTATAGATTTCACGCTCAATTTTGAAGCACTCTGAAACAATTAGGTGAATATTGATCAAGATCCAGGAAGAGGACTCAATACTAAACTTTAGCGTTAGAACTCTCTTTTTATACAGACTTTGTTACTGTGTACTTTTGCATCTGACATCCTGATTTAGAGGTGATGTCTCTGCGGTGGAAGAGCTAACAACTCATTAAACTAAAAACGCTATGTAGTTTTGTGAAGAAACAGAAAGTTCTAAAGCAACTGCAGAACTACGTGTGGCTCTGAAACTTCTCTATGAAATGGAGAACAACTTTAACCTAATATTACACAAACGTACAAGCACCTAAAACTTGGAGGCAGCACATAGAGCCAAGTACTGACTTATTTTTACTACTGCTATACATTTACAGATACTAACTACAGATGTAGTTTGGAGAAGAATAAAAAAAGAGAAGTTATAACTTCCTGCAGAACCTTGTTCCTTTACAATAATGGAGCTTTTGCATTAATTATAACCACATTTTCACATTTGCCCCTCAGTGACATCCATGTTAAATTCTGCTTATGTATAAATAATGTCCAGATTTATTTAACCTACATTACAGCCTTTACTTCAACATGGTTAACTCTATGCACATCATTTTAGTTTAAACTGACATTAATGTGACGCTTGTGTGTAATTCATCACAAGGTCAGGCACCGTTTTGTTCTGTTCATGTAAAATAACAAAGCTTCTTTTCAAATAAATTCACAGAAGTTCCTGTATAATTTACCGTCTCTGACGCTCCAGCGTTTGATTCCAATAAACGAGCCTCATAAATTTTCAATTTCTCGCACCTTCAAGGAAAAAGAGTGCTGTAAACATTTCAGCTACATCCAGATGAGATAGCTTCCTTTACCTTGATGCTTTTATAGAAATATTTTTGAACAGCAGAGAAAGATTGATTTATATTCCACATTTATGTTCGTCTGCCTGCCGAGGTGAGGGGGTGCACTTTGAGCAAATTGGTCTGAATGTAACTAAAACAAGGCTTGGGTTCAATTACATTCTCCAAATTCCATCTTGTAATGACAAGATGAGAAATCAAATAAGAGAAGGTCTTAAAGCCAGCAGGTGAGGTACTGAGAGGATGTGTAATTTGGACCGAGGACAGAGACCAGGTGAATTGTTTTGGAGCACCTGGAACGAGAAAACATTTTTATCTTATCTGATCCTGCTAATGTGGACTTAAACTGAAATATTTTTGTTACTTCCTTTATTTTACTTGAGCAATGTGTTTCCTTTACTACTACGCTTTTGTATATTCATTATTATTCCATTTTACTTTTACTTCAACTGTAGTGTTTGGTTAGACATTTAGGTGGTCACTGCATCTGCAGATACTCTGACCTCTCAACTCAAAATATTAAAAAGGACATATTATGATGTTCTTTGGTCAATAAAGAGCAAGTCACCCCCTCCTACCAGAGTCTTAGTCCACCCATAATTCCAGTTTGAAAAATGCGCCAAAAGGAGATGATGCCTGGTGGAATGAGAGGGCAGTGCTGTGGCGGTGCCACCAACAGCAACTGCTGGTTTTAGGCAGCATATTTGTATTTTAAACAAGATTCAATAAGATGCCAGAATAATGGCTAAATGTGTCTATAGCACCATTACACACTCATTTATACAGTTTATCAGCAAATAAAATTGATTTGGGGTTGACTTGCTCTTTAAGAAAACAAGCGGGAGCTGGCCACGCCCACCCATCCCCCACTAACGCTGCTATAAGCTGAGAAGCTCTGATGTGCGGGAGGGGCACGGAGTCTCATGATCTGTGGTGTGCTACCCTGTGTGATTTGTCCTGAGCTCTGTTTTCAGGTGGGCGGGTCTGAGAGCGGTACCAGCTGCAGCAGGTTTTGTAATCAACTGCCAGGGGATATAAGGAGCAGTGCGACACTACTCCACGCCGGATGATTACTCAGTTTGTGTAGCTCTAGCCTCTTTGGTTACTCCTGTGCTCAAGCCTTTTTGTTCCTCATGACCTGTTGATTGCTGTTATTTTTTGGATTCCGGTGCCATCCGACTAACCTCTTCCTGTGCCTCCCAGGTTCTATCACCAGCCTCACCTCCTCTACTATAACCTGCGGAGCTCCTCTCAACACCACGCCACACTGCGCTTCCCCTGGCCGTCCGCTCTATCTCGCCCACCTGCTCCTCCCTGTGTCCTTCCGTGGCACCTAAGGCTCAGTTTCCTCCTGGACCCCTCTGGACTGCTGGCTCACCCAGACCTGACACTCTTTCCCCCTCCTGTCCTCCTCACCAGTGGATACAGTAAGCCAACTGCCAACATTCCCACTCTGTCCAACCATCAGAAACTGACTCTGCTCTGTTTTCTTTAGAGTACCAGCAACCCAACGCGTTCCCCGTCGGACAGCCATTAAAGAATCCCTCTTGAAAATAAAGATAATTATTCACATTACCTTCTGACTCGTGTGATTCTGCATGTCGTGGGTCAAACGGCCCCACACCATGACGCAGAGTAGAGCTGCTGCTCCTCAAGCAGCAGCTCACTCCTGCACATGGTTCTATTCTTCTTTCCCCATTTATGACATCACAAACAGGGACTTTTTGAAATGGCTTGTTTTAGGCACATACTCTCTAAAATCAAACACTGACAAAAAAACCAAAGGACTTTTTTTTGTCAAATTTGATGTGTTTATAAAAGCAGTGGAGACCCACATGGCAGCACAAATGCAAAAGGTGAGCTTTGCATAATACATCCCTTTAAACATGCATAGTCCAATATCATAAACAAGCACCAGAGAGCAAGGAATTCATTTCAGTCACACGGTTTCAGACGTCCCTGTGCCACACATGCACTTCACAGGGTATGACTGTCTGCAGGAGAATCAGTCTAACGGCCACGGAGAACATTCAGAAAAACCTTTGTCCATACTGCACAAGAAGGACATATTACAAGTAAATATGGTGGAGAAAGTGATGTCTTAGCATGTTAATGAGCATATGCAACTCTAACCAGCACACACACACACACGTATCCTCTAATCACCATAATTATAGGCTGCCATTAATTATCTTTAGGAAAAATAAATCAGATAGTGCACTGTTGAACAGCTTTCATTCTCTATTCTCAAAATCATTTTAATTGTCTGAGTTGGAAAAGTAAGATGCTAATCATCTTTTTGCAGAAAAACACTTGAAAATGTCTGAACTATCTCTTTTAGATCAATTTAGAAATACAGATTAATCTAAAATACCCAAAGGAAACCCAATATGCCCAAGAAGATTCAAAACCTACACTAAAAGGAACTTTTGAATCTGTGTATGAGGTGATATTACACACATACGTCATCACAGTGCAGCTGTTGTGACAGCAGTTCATGTGTAAAAACACTGATTTACAGCAAAGATGAAGAAAAGACGCCTCCAACAGATCCCTTCCACCCGCCACTAAAGTACAGGTAACCTGTGAAGTTAGCTCTCCATTTCTGTTTCTTCACCTGAAGAATTACCCATCATTCTCAGAGGTGACAGGCATAGAGAGTGAGGGGTAGAAACACGTTAGGGGAAATGGGAAATAAAGACGTGAAGAGCAGTGTGTGTGTGTGTGTGTGTGTGTGTGTGTGTGTGTGTGTGTGTGTGTGCGTACATGCATGCATGAATGTGTGTGAGAGTTGGGGGACAGGAAAATGGAGACTAGTAAGAAGAGAAGGAGGGCCACATTTGCTGAGCCTCAGGCCTACTTCTCTACACCAGGAGCCTCTGGAGAACGACACACGTGCACGCCAGCCTCCAACTTTACACAACACCCCGGCCCTCGGGAGGGTGGAAGTACCAGAAAATGAAGAGGGAGGCAGATAAGAAGATCAAACTGTGACAAGGGAGTTGGGTAGTAAAATTACAAGGGCGAAGGAAAGAAAGAAGTGGATAAAGAAAAGGCAACGTCGATTCTCCTAAACGAAAGTAATGAGGGTCTTTCAGAAAGAAACAAATGCTCAGGGAGGTTTGAGGTGGGGAACCAGACTAAGCTCCCTCAAACAGAATGAAGAATATTCACACTGAGCTCCATGTGTGGTCGTGTAGGAGCTTCAAAAACATATCATGGAGGAGACATATCATGAAAAACCCACTTTTTTATCCCTTAATACAGTATTTTTCACATTTTAAGTGTCTAAGTGTGCAAAACATATTATATTATTCACTATAGTTGCTATTTCTGTATTTAATTATAAAGCTTTGGTCATATTTGTCCACCGGTTCAGTTTTTAAATTTGACCATTACATATTTTTACTATGTCGTCACGATAACTTCCAAATATGGTCTTGGACCTCCGGCTACACAGAAAGTAAATCCGCCATTTTTTCTTCTCGCTAAGATTTTTGTAGTCCAACCTGGAGAATGAATAAGTCAGGAGTGGAGAGTCCCAAATGATCGTTTTTCATTCAGATTTAAAGAGGCAGTACCAAAACAGGCCATTTTTGAGACTGCTCTGAAAAGAGGTAGAGAAGGTGTCTGACAGAAACAATAATGAGGAATTCAGACCTAAGAACTGCAGTTCCACTGTATATGGACCACAACTGAATGATTTGGTTTGCAAAAAAGAAGAATTTAAAAGCATGATATGTCTACTTTAAGGAGATGTCTTGTTAAACTGGAGATCTACTGAATAAGTGTACTTTATGTTTATTAACTCACAGATCCTACTATCGAGACAAAAAGCAGGAAGTGTCTTACAGGCTTCTACAGCTGGGGTCAGACCATGCTGTTGGTCATAAAACACAGAGGCCCAAATTCACCAAAGGACTGAATGGTACTACTGGGTGCAAGTAAGGATTTTGCACCTCTGTTTCAATCACAATGCCCTTGCAAAAACATACATTATTAAAAAAATAAAAATTCTACTTCCTTCTGTGCTGCCAATTAAACAGTATGTCTATTCCAACCAGATAATGTATTTTTTGCATGACTTTAGATGTGCCTTTAAAAGCATACCAGGAGATTTTGTCTCTTTTGTATCTCTTTATGTTATGCAGCAAGAACAAACTGAACCTAATATACGTGCTTGCAACAGCATATTAATATCACTGTTTGCTATGGGAATCTGAAGCTTAAAAAGGAGCAGATACCAGGTGCAAATTAATTTTTAAAAAATGCAGCAAAACACATGCAGGTGCTGCACATTCTTGGCAAATCTGGGCCTAAACTCTCCTGGAAACAAATTTAATTAAGAAATAATCACTAACAGTTTGTTTTAGCCATAATTACTACAAAGCAAACATTTATAATTATGGACTAATCATTTTTTATGATGGTTGTTTGTATTGATGTGTTTCCAGTCTGTCGTTGTTTTATAGCCTGATAAGAGATTTATGTACACTTCATTCAGCTATGGTTGATGCTGTTCTTGTTGGTCAGAGGCTGAAAGGTTAAGGCTCACTCTAAAGCTCCCTCTGCATAGCGGGTGAATGTAGTTGATGCTGTTTGGCACATAAATGCAGTATTGTGTGGTTTTATCAATGAGTTTATTAATGGGTCTGCGACATAAACACTTGCTATGTGATGTATTTAAATTAAAAAAATGTAAAAATCAGACTGTCACCAGTCAACAGCCTGGACTGTTAATGTCAACAGATAAGTGATGAAAACAGAAGAAAAGAAAGTTTCTTTGCTGAAAAACTATAAATGATTTTTGTTGTTTTAAAGTTTGATGAATTTTTAAATCTGCGATTCCAAAAAAAAACTTGGATGCAGCCTTGGACAAAACTTGGAGGATGGGGAAGAGTGAACAGCACCTATTCTCCTGTTAACCCAGATCTCTGAGCTGGAGTTAAACTCTGGGAATTGCTGCAACTTTATAATATATCTACAGTCAACCTTCTGCCTTTCTTCAATCCAGTAGTCACCTTTCATGACCTTAAGCTCCCCCTCCTCACCCACACCATTCTTTCTGTGGGCTCTGCTGTGAAGACCGGACTGAAGCTTAGTAATTTGAAGTCAGAGATAAGGGCAGACGGAGGATATTACCTGAGTGTAGACAGTGATTGAATTGGCTCCAGGGGGTCAAACACACCTAAATGATAACATGCCAAAAGCCCAAGACCCATTTATTTAACTCTGAGAAGCCTCCAACGATAGGTCTGCTAAAACAACAGAGTGTGGGTGGGTGCACAGCTGTAGGGGAAAGCAAGGAGGAAAACAAACGCAAGCAGCAGCTTACAACTCTCTCAGTGATCATATTAGTCTGTTCTTATATGTGAGCAAGAAAAGGAAATAAATCAGTCAATTTAAAGGTCACCAGGAATGAGTAACAAGCTAAAACACAAAAGAAGAAAAACATGTGAAGGGACAGAAAAGACAGAAATAAGGGCAAGTTGTTTATTTTTACTCCGTTTTCAAAATGATATGTATAAAAATAAATTAAACATTTCAAAAAGGTTTAAATAGATCCAGACTCAGAAACGTAGGGAAAACGATGACAGCTAAATGTGAGAAAGATAAAACAAATAGTGAAGAAGAAAATGTCAGATCTGGGGAGCTAGTTTTCACTGGTTTTTCACTTTTAGACACAAAGCAATAAAACTTTAAACCAGTAACTAACTGGGCCAAGGCTGTTGGTGACAAACTGTAAAAGGCCATCAGAATGAAGTTTTTAATGTTTGTGAGACTTCTAAAATTCTCATGATTCACTTTCATCTCGCTTTCATCTCATCTGTAGAAGAAAGAACGTTTTTTTTATAGAGCCTTTAAAAGTGGCTGTATCACACTATTTTACACTTTCCAGAGCAACAATAGGCACGACACATGATAAAAGATTACCGTTGGCACTGTTGAGATGTCATTTTTTCCCAAATATGAGTTATTTTTCATGAGCCATTCCTTCAACCCAGAAATAAGATGCTTGGATTCAATGAAATCCGGCCTCCACTCACTTGAATTCCACCTATTTCATAACGTAATCATAGATCAACCAGCAAAGCAGCTTTCTCAACAGGCCAGCAGTGGTGAACTGTATCGGGAGCACTGGGACATTTCCCGGTGGTGTGGCCCTCTCAGCGATTGCCATGTAGGGTTTGCACATTTTAAACCCTTAAACTCACATTTTGCATTGGTCAAAAATCTTTAAAACTTATAAACAGATTTAAAAGAAACAAATTCCTATGATCTATAACAAGGGTAGGGTACCTGGAGAGCTGCTATCCAGCACGTTTTAGAGGTTTCTCTGCTTCAAAACACCTGATTTTAATCAGCAAGTGATTAACAGGCTTCTGCAGAGCTTGATGAGCTGCTGAACAGGTATAAGGACAATTCTGCCCAAATACTATATAATAAAATGATATAAAGATAATAGCACCATTACATTCTCCCACCTCTTCTTCTCCAATATTAAATTGGTACTGAATAAACTTTAACACAATAGTTGGAAACTATACACACAAATCTGTATTTTCATTGAATGCATAATTTTTTTTTACTTTGTTAGTGTAGTCACTAAATTGGTAAAAATATCAAATGAGAGAAAAATGAAATTTAGTTTTACTTTTATTTGCGTCAGAAAGTTTAACTTGTGTCTGAGGCGAAAGCACATTAGGTCATGTAGGGGCAGCTCAGAGTTCAGCTGAAAACAAGTTTTTAAAATATCGACAAGCATTACTTTGATACAAATATTTATCCCAACATACAATTTGACTGTATTAGCCCACGGCTATTTTTTTTTTTTGTCAAAAACATCTCCAGACTTCTCCTTCTTGGACTCAGCTGATAAGAGTCAGATCAGATCAGAGTGAGATTTTAAATCTGACTTTTATAGCTCTGCTGAGTTAAATCTATACTTTCCAAATATTTTGTTATCTAACTTTTTAAATGAAGCGAACAGGTCTGATTGAGACAAGAGGTAACCTCGGCCCTTTAACTGACCAGTTAACCACCTGGTAGAGCTCGTTCTAGTCTCTAAACCTTATTGAAGAATGCACAGAATGTTATTAAACTAACGCTGTTATAAAAGCTTTGGAGACATTAGAATACAAAGTTAAACATTATTACCTTACAGTATTATAATTAACCTTTTTGCCCCAAAGGAATAAAAATTTAAAGAATAAAAACTGTCATTGCTTATTGTGTTGGTGGTAATTAGCTCTTAGTAACCATATTAGTCTTGATTTGCAGCTTTAACTAGAAACTATTTTTTATTATGAAAAAAAAACAGAAAAATGTCTATAAAATATTTGTCATAAAAGAACTGAAACAAATTTATTAGAAAAAAAATGACAGTTGTAAGAAAACGCTAAAAACTTGGAAATATATGTAGAAAGAAAGAAAGAAATTACTCTAAAACTCCCAATAACATTCATAGTTTTAATCTTTACACTTTCAAGTGTTTCAGTGAGTTCAGTGACTCGACTCTCCCATATTCCAGTCAGAATTGACAAAGTTCCTCAGATGAGAAGCGAAACGTCCTCAAGAAACCGAAGAAGTCCAGTTTCCTTCATTCAAACCCCCTTTGGATTACCATGACCTGGATGACTGAGAACCTTCACCAGCAGACAGACTGGTACAACGCCCGCATCACTGTGGACGCATCACCAATCGTACCGGTTGATCTCCCGCTCCATCTTCCCTCATTTGTGAACAAGACCATGGGAAACTTGAACTCCTCCACTCCAAATGTTGGTATTTTCCCAACAAATCATTCCTGTTAGGTTCAGCTCCATTCCTCCCGATGCTGCGTGTCACATGACTAGGGACTCACTCACACACCTCTCATTAAAAACACCTGTCTGAGTTTGCAGACTAAGAAAATGCCACAAAGAATCAAAGGTTTGGCTACATTTTGTGAACATAAATGGCAACAGAGATAAATGTAACATCTGTGTTAAGATTTGTGTCACTAAATATGAAAATATCAGCAATATAATAAAGCACCTCGTCGCTCATGGCATCAACATGTAAGCTGAAGCATGCGCAGTCTTCAGCTACAAAAACAATCCATCATTGGACCTAAACCTGATGATTGTAATGACAAACGCATGTTTTTCTAATCATAACACTGTCGGATGCTCCGCTGTGCATGTTTGTCATTAGTCTGGAAACAAATCTGCTAGAAGCATCAAGTATGAACAAAAATCCATAACGATTCAGGACGTAGACCCAAACCAGCGAGCAGAGTCTCTTAAAGTGCTCCACATCCCTGAGGAGGTCTGCTGAGGCTTGTTTAGTGATTATCTGTGGGTTTATGATTCGAAGCAGCTCCTCACACACGGCATATTTGTTGTTCTGATATTATTAGTGCAGCTTTAAGTGATTCTTTGGTGTAGTTCAACACAGAGTGGAGACAGTTTAGATGATGATACCTGGAGTCAAAAGTCAAACGAGTCATTACGCTTAAAAAATAACCTCTAATGAAACCTCCAACGATTCATCCTGAGCCCTGGAGTGTCTCTGTGTGGGTGTGAGAGACTGTATGTTATTACATGCTTGGCTGGAGAAAATGCCTCTTTTACATGAAGGTTGCACACATGAGTGAGTCCAGAAGCAACAAACAAGCATGAAAAACAGATTCCAGAAACAGGGACAGCATAATGTCAAACCTCTGTGCTGCTCCGCCTCCCGGAAAAAAAAATCCAAAGGCAGGAGCTTTCTGCTCGCATGCTTGATAGTTACCCAGTGGTGAAGACGTGATGGACGTGGCTGCAGGATCGGAGCCTCCTTGGAATCCAGCCAAGCTTTCGGTGGCTGCCCGCGATGTCGGGGGGGAGGGTGGAGAAAGGGCGGGGAGGCCTGGATGTGGAGTAACGATGGCAGCAGCAATCTCCTCACACAAGGAAGAGGGGGGAGGACCTACAACACAGGGGAACAGGGTCAGAGGCTCGTCCCTGGTGGACAGAGGGAGATTTGATAAGAAGCTGAGAAAGGAACGTCATTTAACAGCTGTCTTTTTGGAGTTCAATCCATTATAGCTGCTGGGCTAAATGCCAATATCCCAGTCACTCTCAACAGCCCCGGTGTCATTCAGACCCGGTCTAACGGCAGACGCGCCGAACATAAAGCAACGGTTCCCCCAACCTTTAAGCGAGATAGACAGAGCGGGGTGGCCGGGCTGTAAGTCAGCTCTGTAACTCGACTCTGTGTTTGGGTTGTTTATTATCAGCAGACAGCACACTCGGGTCTGGGATATAGGACCGCTTAGACACTGGGTTCTGGCCACTGGGACGAAAGGGAGATGCAAGAGGAATACCAATCAGTGTCCCCTCTGCTCCACTAGATTTAATTTTCTTCTGTGGCAGAACACAAAGCAACTCTATCCTGCCTGGGGTTTTAAACAACCTTAACAGCAGCTGGAGTCGTTTCTCCAGGCTTAAGATTGGAATCATTACACAACAAAACTGTGTTAATTCTCTTGGATACAGCTAAACGAGGCAGTTTGTAGTTTGGGATGAGAAAGATTGGCTCCTTCATAAAAAAAAGAGAGAGAAGGGAGATGTGAGAGAGTTTGTCAGCAAACAGGTTGGTACAAAGGTGTGTAACATTTCCAATAAATCCAGAGTAGCTGAGGTCCAGAGGGGGCAGAGAAAAGAGAGCATTCCCTAACAGCTCAAAACACACATAAAAGTTTAATGCTGAGCTGGAAGCAAGTAGCCGACAGAAAAGGAATGAGCCGAACTATTTTCAGAGTAAGAAGCATTCATAATTCACATTATAGTTTTATATGAAGAAGCAGAATATTCCTTTGACTCGTTGTTTCTGCCTGTAATACCTCTGCAGTATTGATGCCCATTATGTGTTTTTGCAGAAAGGCATGTTTGCTTACATTTGCGTGACTGACAGAATATTTCATTGCTTTAATAGATTCAATATGCTAAAATTTTTGTGCGACATCCCGCGAGGGTGTCAGACTGGAAGCTAAATGAAACAGTCCGCCGTTACATCATCAACAACAACCCCGGCGCACGAAGTGAGAGACAGTTTGCATTTCCTAATCCGACAGCCAGAATCCGGCACAAGCAGCTATTTCAGGCTCTCAATCTTAATAAATTAAATCTTCCTGCTCGAGACAAATAAAGAAAGTTAATAGTGGGGTGATGTTAGCACGTTTGAAGGTTGTTACTGATGCTCAAATATTTAAAGCAAGACCGCCCAGAGGGGGAAACATCAGGGAGTAAAGGGAGGAGGAAAGAACAGTAAGACGATGACTAAAAAGGAACGCACAAATGAGGTCAGACAAGCTGAGAATCTGAAAACTGAAGGAAAAAGATCACCTTGTATGTGAAACCGTTAAATGTTAATGACGTGTACAGAGCAGAGTGAGGAAAGAAAGGTTAATCAAATCTGAAAATGTCAATAGAACGTTGCATTTTCTACTTAACTACAGAGGCTTTATCAGGTGCAAATATCCACAAAGACCTCTTGACTGTGCACAAGAACAAGTCTGGAAAGCAAAACCCCAAAGTCATTTTACACGAGCGTGAGAGCAGATGTTATACACACAATAAACCAGAAAAAAATCCCTTGTTTTTACATTGTACTGGAGGCTAAAGCAATGCCGCACATACCAGCAAAAGTAGGTTCAGGAAAAGTTTTATTCTCCTCGCTGTGCACTTTTGGCATTTGTGGAAAAAACAAATACAAAAGTCACAACAAAAACTGATCAAGTAGGGCTGGAAAAGTTAACTCCTGAGAATAAGTATGAGAGGAGAAAATGAAAACATTTGTTCATCTCTGAGATGTGAGTTTACAGCCAGTTACTGCTGACCGTAGCTTTCATCTGCAGCAGGTGCCCCAACGCCACACAGAAAGATGTAAAGAAAGAAATCTAAATAATCAGAAGTAGAGTTGTGTTTTATGCTAAACGACTTTCATTCAGTTGTTTAAAGCTGCTTGATTAAAGGGATATTATGCAGTTTTAGCTTGTTTTTAGCACCCCCTAGTGTCCATTAGTAAAACCAAAAGTGAAACTTATCTCCTCGTTGTGCGTTCGTCTTTTTAACACCTTAATCTACCTGCTGAAATGTCTCCTCAGCCTTCATTAGTGTCTACAGGAAGCGGTTCGTCACTAAATCAAACAAATCAGTTGTGTTCACGATCTAAAACATGCAGGAAACATGCTGGAAGCAGACTGCAGCGCCATGCATGTCAGCTCCTTTTTACTAAGTCCAACAGGGAACGGACCGCCACTCTGAAGTGGCAAGCGCAGTATTCTGGCCACAGAGGGCGGTGGGGGTCTGAGGAACAATTCATTAACCCTGTAAAGGGTCATTTTAGCACATACTGGCTCAAGAAAATGATTTAAAATATGACAAAGTTGCATAGTATGGCTTTAACACAAGTAAATCCAGTTATTAGTTTGAATTCCCTCCACCTTCAACTGATTTTAAAACATCACATTTAGAAAAGAACACACCACCTACAGTATGTGCTCCCATCTGATTCCCAGTAGAACTTTATATTGAGTTACGCTTTAAATTACTTTGCTCTTAAACAAGCAGGCTTCCTGAGCAGAGGCATGTAGGGTCAGTCCAAAGGGGCTTTCGTCCCTGCAGTCTGGCTCAACCAAACTTAAAACTCCACAAAGATCTCAAAGGTGCTACAACATGAATAAGATGTTAGTGTGTACATTCAGGCTTCCAGCTCACATGTCAGTGAGCATTCACAAAAACTCATGTTTCACACCTGATTTGATGCTTTTTCTTTCAAAAGTTACAGGCAAGAAAAACAAACTTTACCAATCCTTCCTTCATAAAGACCAACTGGTGTTATCAATGGAGAGTTAAGGAAATAAAATGCGGACAGGAAAACCAGTGCTCCCAGTAGAACCTGAGGAAAATTTCAGTAAATCATAGAAATAATACCTGCTGCTTTTGTTCTGTCCAGAGATATAGAACCAACTGGAGAAAAAGTCCAGAGGAACAAGCTGATACAGACAGAAGAAGACTGAACCTTTAGTTCTAAACAGAATATAAATAAATCCACAAACAGAAGGGCAAAACAACAAAGGCTCCCACAGAAACCCGTGAGCTATACTGAAGTGAATAAACACAAAATACGCTACAGGTGGGCTAACTGGAACCAGAAGCCTGGTGTGACAAGGAGACAGAAAGTATCTGAATAAAAAGCCCAAGGAGATCCAAAGTAAAACAGGAAGCATACATGATAACTCAAATATACTAAACAAATAAATCAGCCACTTTACCTTTTGAATGGAAGCTCCCATTGTATGGACATTGAAGTCCTTAAACTCATAGTTTAACATTACCTTCAGATCTCAACATAACATAGGGTTTAATGAATTTTTGTCAATAAACTGGTAAATATTTTACTTTATCAATGTATTTGTCAGCATCTTTCCAATCAGACTCACTCTCTCTTGTAAAAGAAACATTCCAGATATTATTGTTATTAAAATGTATTTAATCATTAACACATATTACTGATTTCCTGGAATTAGGAAACATTCGTGGTCTAATCAGAAATGTTTGATTCTGAGTCCAAACCAGCTGTTTATAAAAAAATACAGATTTGCCTAAACACACTAAATTAATCATGCCTTGCATTCTGAAAATCATTCTTAATGCCATAAATGCCTGAACTTGGCTGTTTGTTCCATTTGTGTCCATTTTCTAAATGTTGCCAAATTCATCAAAACATCTGTCAAGCTCTGAAACTTAATTCTCTCCCTGATGAGGGTCTGTTTATGCTACTGAACCCTGCTTCATTCTGTGTATTACACAAGATCTGAAGATATATCCAAATATAATAAATGTGATCTAACAACCTACGATTTCATTTGAAGTTGCTGATGAGGGCCTTGACTGCTTTGATCTTTAATGGATGGGTATTTAGCTCAGAATATGGCACATCAATTAAAAAGAAAAAAAAACAGTGATAAACTCTATAAACCCCTGATGTTGACTTCAGATGTCTGCATGAACAGAATTTAGTACACAGACCTTTCTCCCTTTTCCCCTTCTGGCTATCAGCTGTTCTAGATCCTTCAGCGGCTATTTACAGTACAACAACCTCGAGTGGCTGAGTGCTTCCGCCATTCACAAAATGTGTGCCCTACAAACCTCAATAAAGAGACCGCTGTTAGGTTATTGCTCCAGTTTATTTGAGAAGAGGAGAATCCCCTTTTTGTCTGTTTTAATGTTGCAACGCCTTTAACTCAGGAAGAGCCAACTGCTTACTTTGATCATTTTAATGTTTAATCATTAAAAATACAAAAATCTGACTGTAGTTTTTGGGTTCCTTGGTGCTTTGCCTGCATTATAATCCTGACATTGTTGAATTTAGTTGTGTTATGGGATATGCTGTTGCCTCGGCTGATGTGAATACAACCAAAAGTTTTGATAATGACTCAAGTATTAGTGTTTAAAATGTTTGCTGCCTCAGTGTTTTTAGATATTTTTGCCCAATGTTTCTATGGTTACTAAAGTATAAAAGCAGGTATTTTATAAGTTTAAATTAGTTTATTTGCTGTAACATTGTTTGTGCAATAACTCAATATTTGCGCTTTGGGTCTTTGTCACCCTGGCATGCTGTCAACCTGAGGTCCAACTCCTGACTAAAGGCAGCTCATTGCTGCATAATCAGTTCTTGAACTTTGTCAGAATCCATGGCTTTCTGTTTATTCACACACATCTTGAGAATCGACCACAACTTCTCAGTGGGATTAAGGTTTGGGGACTTTCCTGGACAGAGACCCATATTTGATGTTTTGTTTCTCGAGCCAATTTCTTCTAGGTTAACCTTATGACATGGAGCTCCATCATGCTGAGAAATACATCACTCATCATTGATCTCTTTTGGATGATTGAGTAAGAAACTCATTTTGACTGCTTATATCCACAATCTCATTCTTTCAGTCACTACCCAAGTTCCTGACCACAGGTGAGGGTAGGAACGTAGATCGACCGGTAAATCAAGAGCTTCACCTTCTGGCTCAGCTCTCTCTTCACCACGACAGACTGGTACAACGCCCACATCACTGCAGACGCAGCACCAATCTGTCTATCGATCTCTCGATCCATCTTTCCCTCACTCGTGAACAAGACCCCGAGATACTTAAACTCCTCCACTTGGGGCAGGACCTCGTCCCTGACCTGGAGAAGGCATTCTACCCTTTTCCAACTCAAGACCATGGTCTCAGATTTAGAGGAGCTGATTCTCATCCCAGCTGCTTCACACTCGGCTGTGAACTGCTCCAGTGAAAGCTGGAGATCACGTTCTGATGAAGCCAACAGGACCACATCATCTGCAAAAAGCAGAGACCTGATCCTTAGGCCACCAAAACGGATCCCCTCACCACCTTGACTGCACCTAGAAATCCTGTCCATAAAAGTCATGAAAGAGGACTTATTTTAGAAAAAAGACTTTACCCTGGTCTTCAGCAGAAAAACAGTGTGTCCCTGACGGTTTTGTTGGAGTAGAGGCTTCTTTGCTGCCCTTCTTGTCACCAGGCCAACTTCAAAGAATTTTCCCTCCACTGTGTGTACTGATACACTGACACTAGCTTTCTGCTGTCCTTGAACAAGTCCTGCACTGGTGGTACTCTGATCCAGCCCCTGGATCAAAATCAGAAGATGGAGCTGGCTTGACTCTCTTGGGTGCCCTAGCTGCAATCCCTCTGATTTCTCTTCAAAACACCAAAATACTTTGTGACTTAATAATTTTGTCATTCCGAAATCTGCCGTGGCTGAGCAACACATTACACAAACGGGTTAGAATGCAACTTACATGACCACTAAGGTGTGTGTGATGGAGAAAGTGAGGGGAATCAGCAGATTCCTGCAGGCAGGGCTTAGAGAGGAGCTCTGCAGCATCTGTAAGTTTCACTGTAGGATGAGTCTGAGTCTGTGAAAGCAAATGCCCCAAATAAACCAGATAAAATGATGAACTCTGTTATCACTTCACAGAAAACCCCAATATCTAAAATAAAATCATCCAAATAGTGCAGCTTTCACACTTGGCTGAGGTGGAACAGATAGCCTTCAAATGAAAAGTAAAGAAATAGAAACAGACAGTGAGTTTATCATGATGCACACACATGTAATTTATCTGTCACTCAAGCTCACATTTCATTGAAAAAGCGCACAGATACATGGAAACCATCCTAAAACGAAAAATGCATTCATAAGATGTGAAATGGTTGCAAAAACGACAATACGCAGTAGACAGACAGGCAGGCAGGCAGGCAGGCAGACAGACAGACAGACAGACAGACAGACAGACAGACAGACAGACAGACAGACAGACAGACAGACAGACAGACAGACAGACAGACAGACAGACAGACAGATAGATAGATAGATAGATAGATAGATAGATAGATAGATAGATAGATAGATAGATAGATAGATAGATAGATAGATAGATAGATAGATAGATAGATGATCGATAGACTTCTACAGGACTCAGAGCATTAGTTGGAGTGCAGATCTGTCAGTCTCTCACTGAACCACTACACTGACACTAACATGACGTGTTACTGAATGCTAACATTCTCCTTCTGTTTTTCCGCTCCTCGGTTCCCCAGTGGCCACCCACTGACCCTGAATGTTTAGCTGCCTCAAACAACAACATTTCAAAAAGAATTCAATCTGTCCGGGATACTGTGGAGGACACCGGGCTGTCAAAGCATCGCTTTCTTCAAGGTGGATCTGGGGCTCTCCCAGCCCGGAGCCTTTTTCACGCATCCCCTTGCTATCTTTTCCCCTACCTGTTTCTGGGAGAACGTCAGTCTGAATAGGACAGAGAAGTGCACTTCAATCACATAACGCAATCCAGCAACCACAGTTTTAACCCCTCATGTCACTTTCCTGCCGGCTGGATAATGAAGCGTTTTGTCCTTGAGTATGGGAGTGCACTCGTTCAGAAAAGTCTGAGCAAAGTTCCAGGGGCATGAAATGGGTTCTGATTAGACTGATGTGATATGAGGTTATTTCCAGTAATTGTATAAAATCAAATGCAAAAGATGAAAAACAAATCAATACGCAGTGTGAAACGAAAGCTAACAAGAAAAAAAGTCCATGAGAGGAGTGAAAGAGAAAAAAAAAAAGTGGGTGATGAAATGATGAATCAGAGATAAAGAGAATGACAGATGAATGGAGTTTATGCTTTATTCTGAGAGAGAAATAAGAGACAGAGAGGAACTGAACATATTCAGCTAAAGATCCCAGTAACAAGGCAGCGGTCTTGTTCCAGCACTTCCCATTAAGCCGCGGTGTACTGGATGAGAAGTGAAACACTGGGAGGACTTGCTGTCAGTCTCGCTCATCTCAAAGGTATGTCAGCAATCCCATGGCAGGTCTCTGCAGTCGGTGTTCAGAATAAAAAACTACCCTATCAACCTCAGACAACAGCTGCTTCCAGCAGACTGAAACTCTCCACAGGGCAGTAACATTTTACCGTTAGGATACCAGTGTGGAGAAATGACTCTGGAGCGGGCATGATTCAAGAGCAAATGTGTGGTTAAAACAGAATTATCGTTTATCCACTAAGTACATCTTAACAGAAGCACTTTTGTCCAATAAGTGACTGAAAAAATACAGTTTCCTCTCAGGGTGATTCCACTTTGAGTCGATATAGTTCAATGAGTGTATTCAACCCCAGTGAGACAATTAAAGGTAAATACAGCAGAGCACGGGTTTAAATAAAACTCAATGAGTTAGGTAATTCAACACGTTTTAAAATAGCAAATAGTAATTAAAATACCACCAACTGTAAACACACATTCGTTTTCCAGGTTGTTCATCATGTGATCCTCTGGCACAAACTGTTCAAGTAAAAATCAAATCAAACTTTATTTATAAAGTGCTTTTCCAACAAATAATGCAACTCAAAGTGTTTTACAGGTTAAAATGTCCTTATATAACCTTCCTTCACATCCCTCCCACACCAGTTTAAAAACATTGGCACACTCAACCGATAACTAAAATTTCTGTTTTGTCCTGGTTGAGCTGGAGAAAGTTTTCTGCCATCCAGTATTTGATGTCTAAAATGCAGTTAAAAAGTGCGTCCATTGGCTGTGTGTCATCAGGAGACACGGAGATGTACAACTGTGTATCATCAACGTAACTGTGAAAGTTCACTCCATGTCTCCTGATGACAACACCAAGTGGGAGCATATAAAGGTTAAAAAGCACTGGGCCGAAAATAGAACCCTGGGGCACACCACATGTAATCCTATGAGCCCCAGAGGAAACTGTTGAGTCTGATCTGATCTAGAATCAGTGTTGTGTTACAAAGTACTCCCCAATACCCACAAAAAAGTCTCTTGCAGCCATGGTCAGCATCAAACAGGAAGTTGGCCATGTTCGATCAAAAATGCCATTTTGACCTTGTTTTTGCCGTTTGTAGGGTCCGCATTTGAGCAATCTCCTCTTAGAGACTTTAATTGATCAACTTGAAATTTGATGGGTTTGCTCATGAGGCATGGAGGATCTAAGGTTATTCAAATTGTGAGTTTTCGTTAATGATGAAGGGGCGGGACCAGGCCTCAAACTTTGACGACTCAGCAAAAAATTATAAATTGCTATAAATTCATCATTGAAGGTCATGGAGTGACGAATGTTTCTGTGGTGGGTCTTCATCCAACCCCTAACAAAATGCAAAAGTCAAATGATGACGTTGACGATGTGTATTTATCTGGACTTATATTATTTTTTTTTTCTCTTCCTTTGCTCTAAGTGTTTGTAACGACTTAATTTCCCCACTGTGGGATTAATAAAGTTTATTCTATTCTAAAACACTAAACTCTATTTTCTAAACCAAATTCTCAGTTGCCTACACCCACCTTTTTGAATCAAACACCATTTTGGACAAACCTTAAATGCTGTTCAGGTACTTAAAATTTGCTAAACTCATCCACTTTTTTCTCAAACCCTTAAACACATTCTCAGCCACTAAACACATCTCATACAGCCAAACTGTAAACACTGGCAGCAAAATGTGAACAAGCAAAACACTCTTAAACACTCAGCAAGTTCAACACACGTTTCTAAAGATGTGATCAAATCAATTGTGCAGGATAAAGGTCAGTTCAGAGCTCAGGTGGTGCATGTACATCTGCATGGATAGACACGTACAGACAGGTAGAGGAGGACGAGTCCACATGAGAGCTGGTGGATTAGAAGGAAGTGGACAAGGATGACAAAGAACAGCCATTACTGATGTAATACGGACAACTACTGTACACCATGTCTTTGTTCAAGGGACAACAATGAGGACAGCAGGACAACCCAGTCTGAGCAGATTCTCTGTGGGCAGTAGCATCAGGACAGATAGAAAACAGTTCATCATAGTTCATCATATTTCTCTAACTATACTGTAAGTGCTGTAATCTTCATTACAAAGCTATCTTTATTGGCTATATACGATTGTAAGCGTTTTGTCCCTTTTCTAAGATGACTGATGGTGGAGGGACTTCTCTTTTGTCCCAAGAAGCATCACTGTTGACATGGTCATTCTAAATAATGCCCACTCTGACATTCAGCAGAGTGATTGAAGACAGTGTCAACTTTGATGGAACAAGAAGATGAAGAAAAAACTTTTTTTTGCATAGCGCCTTTTTAGATAAAAAATCACAAAGCGCTTCAACATGGGATTGAACCAGCAACCCCTGTGCCACTGTCACCCTTACAGTAATCAACAGTATTGACTGTGTCCTCCAACACAGCAGACCTGGCACGATACAAGTGTACAGAGTACGCTTTGAGCGGAACTCTGCAACAGTCATAAAGGTCTACATCATGATGTTTTGTCCCATGATGCCTGGCTAGAGAGAATATGGGCTTTGATGTGGATGAAGTCCTCTGGAGGGACTGTGTGCACAAAAACACGATGATGTGGAATGCATCTGTGAATTACAGTAACATGTCATTAAATGTGTTTTTATCACTCTAATCAGGGTAATTTTTGTTAACTTGCTATGAATATGTCAACTATAAGCCCTGGATGCTGTGTCTTTAAGTCATTAGATGTTGTGTCTAACGATTGTTCTGTGGTGAATATATTTTTACTTGCTGTGTTTATGATGTGAACACAGAATAACAGATTTTGAGGTGATAATTTGATTTTGACAGAAATGTTTGGTGTTTTGTGAATGTAGTCAAGCTTTTTGGATTTGTGTTTGAGGAAAATGGGTGCAGGTTTCAATAAATGTGCTTTAGCAATTCAGAAAAACTGTAAACTATTTCACAAGTTTACTTCCATCAGCAAACTAGGCATGTGAATGCAACCTAGAGAGTGAAGCTGGGACAGAATGAGCGCCCCCTGTAGGCTGGTTCCAGTATATGTGTTAAAGTCCTGCACCCTCAAAGTGAACGGGACATTTTTCTGATTAAAAACAGAAATATGACTCAAATATTTTTCTCAGGTTTTGACTCCTGTTGATTCACATTATTCTTACCTTTCTGTTGCATGTTCGTGTTCTAATTCATCTTGTATGTTTAGTTCTAACTAGTTATTTGATGCTTAAAAAACACAATGACTGTGTGGTGGGAGGCTTAGAATATTAATTAATTAATTGCTTAATAACCTCAATATCCAATATGGCTTCCTTGCACTTATTCGTTTTTTAGCTTAAAGTGCTGCCAGGTGTGGTCAGGTGTCAACAGCTGGAGCGTGCTGTTTGCTGCCATCTTTTTTACCCACAAACGCATTAATATAGATTTAAAAACTACAATGTTCTTTAAAAAGCCTAAAAAATACATTTATTATACATGAAGTTTAGTTTAACTCTGATTTATTCTAGTTCAAAGGTCAGCATTTTATCAGTCTGGTAGCCCTTCTTATGGCTCAATACCTGTGAAGTAGCTCTCAGCTTCACAAAGGTTGGTGACCCCTATGCTAGAGTGACTAACACCACCTCACTGGTTGAACACCTCCTGGTTGATGGACGGAATGCCGTTCGAGATTTAAATATGACTCAACTGGTGACCAGCATGGGGGGGAGGAGCCAAACAATTGTGGCTGCATGTGGATCTTCCACATGCTACTGAGGCCCCTGATGGTGTAAAAAAAGCAAAATTGTGCTGTTTTACTTCTTACTTTGGACAAGTGCAACCATCCAATCCACCAAGCAACTCAGAGCAAGAGTGAATAAATCAAACGGAAGATAATTACAGGGGATTTTGGACCATTTTTCTTGAGGCTCCCCACATGTTTAGCTGTTTTTTCATTCCACTGATGCACAGCAGTCCTTACAATCCTCACTGTACTAATTAGATTTTCCAACAATATAAGATTTATTACCAAAGAGCATTAACACAACAAAGGAATAATCAACCAAACATAAAATGTCTGCATTTTGTGCTAAAATCCTTTCTGTCTGTTAGTACCTTATTAATCATGGCCACAGTGTATTTGCTCAATCAGTTAATATGTTGTTAGTATCTGAATGCATAAAATGCAGACAAATACATTATTTATGTCTTACATTTCTAATAACAGAAACCCTGCCTCTGAGCACAACAGTTCACAAATCCAACTGGTTTTCCAGCTTCCAACTGGGTGTGATGTCATTCCCAGATCGGAATTCTGATTTCTGAGGTAAATGGACTGCAATGGGATTATAGCAACAGTGGATGGATGTGTGGAGTGGACATATAAGATGGTGGTTACAACATTGTGTCAAAACATATAGACAGTAATGGAACAGATTTAGATTTTAATAGCGTGTTTCAAGTTCTACTGCCACAGCTGCCCTGGGGCAGGCTAACAGAGGCAGGGCTGCCATTTTGCGCCATCAGCCCCTTTGACCACCACCAACATTAGACAAGTTAGGTGAAGTGTCTTGCCCAAAGACACAACAGCAGAATTCCATGGAGAAAGCTGGGATCAATCCAGCAACTTTCCTGGACCACCCGCGCTACCTCCAGAGCTACTGCTAGCAATTTCAGGAGTTAAACTATCCCTTCCACACATTTATTGTCTCCTATAAAATCAGGTGAAAAACAGAGGTCAGACAGAGCTAAGCAGCACCTACAAATAAGGTGACATGGGTGGTAAACCATCGCTGCTAGCTGTGTGCAGTTTAACACCGTTCCCATGTGGCACCGAAGTGTGAAAATCACTGTTCGAGCTTCAGCTTCAATCAACCTTTGCAGATGCCAGGTTGTCGCGCAGGCTAGGAGAAATGCAGAGCGCTCAGCGGCAGCAAACCCAACAAGACATCTTAGGATCCTCCCACGCAATCAACGGGCACGGTTCCATGACACAAGCAGACATGATTGAGCATCTTATCAACGTCTACAGGACTTTTTGTTAAGACTTATTTGTTTCCTTTCTCACCTCTCGTTGTCAGATGGAGTCAGAGAGGTGGAAAGGAGTTGAATAAATACCCGCCCAGCCCAGAATAACCACCTGGTGAAGGTGAGACGCTCAGAGTGGCCACTTCGAAGCGTGTCCTCTCCATTTCTCTGTCCTTGCTGCCACCTTGCTCTCACATTGCTCACACTCCATTATTCATTCTAAAGCATGGCCAAACACGAACAAAGGTAAAGACAAGACTATCTCAGAATATTCTAGTGCTGCTGAAGCCACACAAGTGCAGACAAGGGATTCTTCATTTATTTATTTATTTATTTCATATTTATGTCTTATTGTACTGCATTCTGATGCTGGTACTTAAGGGAAGAGCAGGTAAGCTGCTGCTTTGATTAGTGCTATTTATCACATAATCACTTGATGGTGGAGCAACACAATCACTGCATGATTCATGCCTGAGACAACTAAGCTAATTTTCCTTTATCTTAACAGAAAGTGTAATTACACTTTAGTTTTCTTCACACGTTCGTCAGCTGAATTCTTGCTGCACTGCTGCTCCCCATGAACTTTAAAATAAACCCATATATGTTGCTTTTGTGACTGTATGCAGAATGTAGGGTTTCATTTGTGCAGTATTGTGGGAAGCGACATTTTCCGTGTTCATTTGCTGCTTCAGTTGTTGTCTCAGTCTCACATCCTTTGGGAATATGTTGACAGGGTCTTTTGCAATCTAGAGCTTTCAATTTGCGAATGGAAGGGAGTGAAGTCCACGTAACCAGTCAGATGAGATGTTTTCAGTCTGTGTGCCTAATGCACCGGCTCCTCTGAGGGTTAAATGTTGAGATTATTTGCTGGCCATTCTCTTCTAATAAACCTAATCTGAGTGTCGCTGATGGGACACGGTTCCCTTATTTCACTTCTTAAATGGTTTATTTCTTCAGAGAAATAATAACAGAACTTTGCAGCTTTCTTTTAATGAATGCAGTCTCGTCTCACACTGAGAAAGTTGCTAGAACGAAGAAGAAAAAACATCTTTAAAACACAAGAAAAGAAGTCTATTGACCTTTCATCGAAAGAAAATAAAGTCGACCCACTTCACACTAGTCAGATATTTAAAAAGAAACAAGCCTTTCTGCTGCACTTCTACCTCCAATCCACACAGTTTTCAGTCAGAAAAACTTTAAATAGTTTAACAAACTTCTGTTTTGGAGTCTCTGATTAGAAAAATAACAGTTTTCAGGACTGATGACATATTTTTGTGCCTTGAAAACAAAATAAACAGTGGAGCTTCTCTCTTTATCCTGATCCTGTCATCATTAAACCTCGATTGTGCTTATATGGAAAAAATAATAGGAAATATTAATTAGAATAAAAAAACTATGAGAATTTTTTAAGGGTCTTCTAGGAGAATGCATGAATTTTATTGTGGTATTTTCAAGTCTTTGAAAAGGACTGAATTTTTAATAAACTTGTAGAAACTGTAATTAAATTGGTTTTAGCACAGTAAATAGTAAATGTGTATAGTTTGTGTATGAGTAAATGCTCACCAGCCCACAGGATGATGTAAAATCCAGAAACACCACATTAAAAATGCTAAAATTTTAATTTGGCAAAGATGTAATAATGCTGACCTTTAGGCAAGTCAAGAATGTACTTTGTATTTTGATATGTAGTTATATGTGAATGTTTTTCCCACTGCACCTTTTTGGGGTGGGGGGGTTGGGTGAGGGTTAGGAGTTCGATTCCTGGCCCCTGCTGGGTGCCAAAGTATCTGTGAGCAAGACATTTCACCCCTAATGAAATGCTAACTGATATATGAGTAACAATATAAATCAGTGTGTGTGTGTGTGTGTGTGTGTGTGTGTGTGTGTGTGCGTGCGTGCGTGCGTGCATGTGTGCGTGTGTGTGTGTGTGTGTGCGCGCGCGTGCGTGCATGTGTGCGTGTGTGATTAGGTGAATAAGAAACACATTATAAAGACCTCTTAGGCTGTATTGTTTTGGACCATTTCCCTTTTTATCTCTATTTCACCAGCTGTCCATCTTTGATTCAGAAAATTATTGCCTTTTATTTCCACATCACACTCCTCCTGAGGTAAAACAGGTGGAAATTATCTTAGCTGAGCACCGGCTAAGATTGCTGCATGAACTTTATCACCTCTTTTTTCAACTCTCACTTGCTAATTCTCACTTGTGGAATTCATTTTATTCTGCAAAGCTTGTAAATTTAAGTATAATCCTTCTCTTATTACAGCTTTCTGGAAAATATTGCCCACAGGCAGTGCTTCCATATTGGCTAACCCATATACCCCCATTAAAAAGCCATTTTTCAGTCCTCCCTGCACACATAGAGGACCTGAACATGTAACTAAAGGGACAAAAGGAAGGTTTTAACCAGAGTTCTAACAGCATATGACACAGGCAGGTCCCTAACATCAGTATTATTCATTTTTATACAGTAAAAGCCATTAGATATAATTGCATTTTTTATGAAGCCCACATAGAAGCTTGCAGTGTTTAATCAATGGGAGGACACTGTTTTTGTGCAGGGTTGTTTTACAGTCCTCATGGAGGGGTCGTCTGGTTCTTTCACAGCTCATCCTGATGATGACACTCAGAAACTAGAGAAGGATGTCTTCTGCTAAGATTTCCATCTGGTCTTATATTGGACCTCTGTGCTGATAATGTGTTTCTGTTCACTCCAGCTGATTGGTGTTGGAACCCGGTTGATTGGTCACAACCTGCCTCAAACTAAACTAACATCAGCAGACAGGGCTAACAATGAGGTTTTTTTCTAAATCATAGAAGAATGCAGTATAAAAACAGTCATCCTAGTTTTTCTTGGCTCCCAAAATGCCTTGAAATGGCCGTGGGTGTGGGACTGAGTTTGGAAGTCAATCTGAATTGTATCAAATATATAAATATTACATGCTTATAAATTATTGCTTTATAAAATTAAAAAGGTGTAGTAGGATAAATTTGCCTTCCTTTTCTTTTTCAAGCACTTTGTTTAATTTTCTTGTTTTATATTTGACTTTATTTGATTCCAGGCGGAAGCAGCAGCTACAACAGCCTTCCGCCTTTACCTGTACCAAGTGCGGCAGGGACTGCCACTCTAGAGTCGGACTGCACAGCCATTCTCTGCGGTGCAGGTAGACTCACAAGTAGCTACACCATCGTCTCCTGAGACGGACGGATGCCGCCGCCGATATTTGACTATTTTCCTGTCCTGACTGTCTCTGATCTTCCTGCATCTCCTCCCAGTCCTCCAGAATAACTGCTGCTTGGCTTACTACTTTTTCACCTCATGAGTTACTGTTGAACTAAGCAGATCAAAGGGATGTACTGGCCGAAAAATGGCGGAGTGCGCGCTGCGCGGCCGCACCAGTGAGGGGAAGTCACTGGAGCTCAGATGTCAAGCATAAATAAAAGACAGAAAGTACCAGAGAATATGAGCGGACATGAACGATTGTGTGTTAATTTTTTTTAGGTGGCGCCACTTTGATAATGTTACTGTGGCCGTGCGCAGGACGCAGCTGCTTGGAGCGCATGAACATTCAGCGCTCTCCATCCTCACTGCTCAAAAGAATCCCTGGTATGCTGAGAGTCCATATAAATAATGTAATATAGGTAAAAACAGAATCTTTTTTCAGGGTCCTCCTGGGTGTGGAAGTTGGGGGCATCTAGGGGAGCCCGTCACCCTTTCAGGGGAGCCGGGCTCCCCTTAGCTCCCCCGTAATTCAAACCCTGAATTTCCCTACCTGGACTAGACCAGGCCGTCCCAGATCTGAAAGCCCCATATGTTAGTGTGGCAGTGCAGTGGGCCGAGCGGGTCTGCGGGGGAGGATGGAACAGCTGGAACAACGGGAGCGTGCTTCTACACAGCTGGATCGCATAAGTAATCAGCGCTCCTGTGTGCTTAAATACAGAAGGAGGAAGAAGGAGGGGGTGGACTGTGAGCACAAGCCTGTGAGAAGACACAGGAGAGCTGAAGGACCAGACGAACGCCGAGAATGGGCAAACCCAAGCAGATCTGGAAATAAAGTGTTGTGTAACGCAGAGCTGGTGTGACGTGTGGTGTGTGTACCCCTGCAGTAGCTGTTACCGCTATAGGAATTATGGCAGAAAATGTAGATAAAATTATGTTTTCATTGTTGTTTGATAGTGTCCGTTGTGTTAGGTGTTGCACCATTTTCTGCAACAATCAGATTCTGTGCATCTAGGGGGAGCCTAAAGAAACTAAACTATAGTTACATTTTAATCCTAATACCATTGTCTAGAGGACAAGGACTTCTGTAAGACAGTCGTGCAACAAAACCTCACCTACAGCGTTTTAAGCAGAAGCAGGTTTATGATTTAATCTAAAGAAGATTTATACCCTATGAAAAACAAAAAGATAAAACATGTAGGTGCTGTTGGACCATTTATGGTGACTTTTCTGCAGATATAAAGTGAAACAGATTAAAACTTAACTCACTGTTTTACTCTGAGAACGATAAAGCAGAAGAACTGCACTATTGTGTTTGTTGAAAGAGTTTCAGAGCGGTGAGCTCGTTAGGCGCTGACCCTGACATTTTATTCATCTATCACATTAACACATCTAAGGATTCTTACCTTTAAGCCAAAAAAAGTTTTATGTAAACACATGTGATAAAGATTTTTCTATTCAACTAGAAATTTGTCTTTGTTAAACATAATTATGAATCTTTGTTGCAAATAGACCAAAACTATCTCAACAGAGCTGACCAATATATATAAAATATGCATATTGATATTGCACATATAGATATTGCAATATCAATATTGCAAAGGCCTCCAATAAATCACAGATTCAAGCTGCATACATAATACAAATGTATTTTGCACTCATATGGACTCCTGCCTCTCTAAATGCCCACAGCTGGTGCAGAGAGAAGGATGACAGAACATGCAGATTTATGCAGATTTACGGGCTTGCTTTAATATTGTGCAGCCCAAACTGGAGACTTTTTTTAAAAATAAAAAGCATTAGTATTTTCTAATATTATGTACTCACTAGCCCTAAAATGTTGTATAAAAATTTTAAATCACTAACCCATTTAACCAACTCCGCCCTGATCCAGTGGTGAGGTTTTCTTACAAATAAAAATAAAGTATATAGAGAAAAGATGTAGAAAAACTTGCTGTTGTTGTTTCTCTTTTTTTGGGTGGGGGTTTCATAAGGTAGTTTGTGGTCCTTCATGATTTTTACTTATTTTTGTTGAAATGAGGTATAACTTAATGCAAATGAAGTATGCTGACCAAACCTTCCAAAGACAAGAGTAAAATTTAGATCAATAACACCTCCCACCACCGACACCAGCAGCCATTTGTGCCCCCCCCCAAACACACACACGTTTGATATCAAAATTGCATGCATAAGAAACTAAGCAGCTTCAAAATTGCTCAAAAATCCTATAAGCTCCAATTATTTCTATTGATAGATGCTTCCATATTTACGCATGCATAACAAGGTGCTGCGGTCCCTCATCAGCTGCAGTTCATGTTGTAACAGTGTGAACAAACTGCAGTCTAGCTTATTTAATAAACGTGTTCCTCTTCTTTAGGTGGCAGGAGTGAAGAGAACTGTGTGACACTCTTAAACAGAATCTGGCTTTTTACTGAAACCGTCAGATGAATGAGATGTTTTAAGGAGAGACGTTGTTCATTGGGATGCATCCCTGTTTCTCATAACTTCATTCGTTTGTTTCATGTCTATAATTAGCACAGGTAATATTAAATTACATTGCATTATTATAAATCATATTTCTTATGTATGAATTACACCTGCTCCATGCTTTTACTGTAATTTTTCATTCAGCTAGAACACAGGTGGGTTTCAGCTTGAGCTTTTAATCACTAATTAACCTGTTAATCAATCATATAAATGCTAGAAACATACAAATGTTAATAAACCTGCAAACACTCAGTAGTTGAAGAATGTAAGACAAGAGTCGAGTCACACAGCAACAGTTTTCACACGTGATATTAGCACCAGCCCACATAATTAAGAGCCACATTATAGACATGTGCTGGATAAATATGTCACTAAACCACTTATTGTTGGTATTAATTTCCATTGCAAATGAAATCGAGCCTCTCCTTTTGTTGTACAGCAGTGTGTTTGTTCTAATTCATTCTCATGACTGTGGTATACTAAGTAGCAGAGCCTGATTTATGCAGGACACAGACAGTCTCCTCAACCCCACAGAGAGAAAACAAGCGAGTGTGAAGAGCTTGTCCAAGTTCCAGGAATTAGCTGCTGAGTATCAGTCATCTTCCCCCTCCACATTATGTAAAATGACAGAACAAGATCCATGAGGAGTGTTGCTGCTGTATGTGTGAGATTAATGCAGGCCAAAGACAGCCTCCTCATTCTCACCAGTAACACCAAGAAGAGGGATGCAAAATCACATAATCAAGCTGCTGCAGAGACACAAAAACACCACAGAGGTCATTTTCTGTTTGTCTCAATGCAGCTCACACATCTCAAGTCAGAAGAGTTGATGTGATCAAGTTACAACAACCTGCATCATCATTATTTTGGGAGAGACGAATAACTCTGAGAGCCACTGCCGTCCGCTAACCAAAGCCACTTTTTATGTAAGGGGTTATAGATGGATGGCATAAATCTGCTCACACGGGCCAAAAGGTTGCAGTCTATCACCCGACTACTAAACAGACTGAAAAGTAGAAAAATAAGATAACAGTTCATTCTTTTTCAGCATTTTAATTCTTGCCTCATTTTGGAAGTAGGAGGAAGCTGCAGGATTTTCTTGCTGGTTATTGAGGACATTGTGTCTAAATTCAATGTGTACATGCATTTTTCATTTTATCTATTTTTAAATATCATTTTTTAAAAATACATTAACTTACTCAGATTTTAAAGGTGGTTTTTGTCAATGAGGACAAAATAAAAAAATTAAGTAAAGGGAAGCCAACTGCTCACGTGACGACACGTGGTCTCAGGAGGTTATAGTGATGATTTTTCTGAGTTTAAAATATGGGGGAATGCTGTGTTTACTCCAAGCTGCACCAAGCTGTTTCCTTTCTAAACTTAACTCATAACTTTACTCTTTAATAAAAACAATGTCATTGTTTAAATTGTCACTGTTGAGCCTATAGAAACATGGCAGTGAGAAATAGTTATAGATGAGAGGGATGATATAATGAGGTTCAGGATAAATGGTAAATGGCCTGTATTTGATATAGTGCCTTCTAGAGTAGAACCACCCAAGGTGCTTTTCAACACATTCAGTCATTCATCCATGCACACACATTCACATGATGTAATGATGAGCTACAATGTAGCCACAGCTGCGCTGGGGCACACTGATAGAAGCGAGGCTGCCGAGCACAGGCGCCACCAGTCACTCTGACCACCACCAGCAGGTAAGGTGGATTAAGTGTCTTGCCCAAGGACACAACGGCAGCATTCTCTGCCGGGAGCCGGGATTGATCCCACAATCCTACGATCTTCCGATTGCTGGACAATCCGCTCTACCTCCCAAACTGCTGCTGCCCCATAAAGTAATGTGTTCAATATGACAAAGATTAAGTCAGCACATTTTTAGGAATTCTTTTACAAATGTCTTATTGTCTTGTTCTCAAATGAAGGATGAAGTCAGAAACAAACCAACATCTTGAGTTGTGTCAGCATTAATGTTTCTTGGTCCATTGTTGTGCAGAAGCTGAGCCAAAAGCAAAAGCTCTTGATTCACAGGTAGGGCTGGGACGATAATCAATAAGTCAATTAATCGTACGATAGATGAAAATGAACTCAATAATTTTTCCAGCCTCAATATATCGCCATGTGCCTGCGTGTATGTTTTCCTTGTCTCTGGCCTCCAAAGATGCTGGATGACAAGAGGGTTCAAGTGCAGTTTTGGTTGTTGACACTGGATAGGCCATTGTACTTATTGTTTTGGAGAGACACGGTCTATTTTATTGTTTTTGGGGCAATATTTTCTAACAGAGAATGAGAGTCCTTTATTATTTTATTTTTATTGTTTTTTGTTTGTTTTATTTATTTATTTAGAAGTTCTGGTTCTGGACATTCCAATGTTAAAGGTTTAATTGTTGCATTTTAAAGGATGTACTTGCATTATTATAATATATTAACATTACATTAGTGGTTATTTTGGTCTCAATAATGTCAACAATAATATCATTTATTGTCAATAATTTGTTGGACATCGTCCAGCCAAATTTGTTTATCAACCTATTCACAGGTAAGTTTATGTTGCAGTTCCATTAGGTTCTGAGATTTGGATACACAATAGGTGTGTTTCCACTGTCGGAACTTCAGGGTAATTTCTGGGAGATAGAAACTGACCGGGAGAAACAATAGCTTGGTCCTCTCAGCTGTTGTGTCTCCACACAAATTCAGGGTACTTTGCACAAATGTCAGCATATTGCAACTGCTTCTGCAATGAATGATGGCACTGATCAGCGCCAAAAAGCATCCACAGACATTAATGACATTAAACGTTTTATTCTGTCGAAGTACAGCATGATTTAATCCATTAGGAGGACGAGAGCAGCTGCATAATGTAAAATGTGGTGTTCAATGACCAGAAGAAGCGCTGTATTTTACAGTGCTCTGTGAGACAACAAACAACTCGTTTTTCTGACTGAGAAACTCCAAGAGCACTCGGGGAGGTTGAGGGGGGTGCTGTCAATCACTGCCTCAGTGCTGCTCTCTCGGTCCACCAGGCGACGCCTCCTTTAGGTGCATTTTTCTAAAAGGAAGTGTGGGTGACGTTAGTCTCCACCCATGGTGTGACTCACCCTATAAACTCAAAATGACCAATTATATTTCACAAATAAGTATACTACAGTTTGCAGGTGCCAAACACAACAACAACAAGCAACTTTATAATCATTTAATGACCTATTTGTTTTCAGCTGAACTCCATGAAGAATCAGGTGTCTGTATTATCACTGGTCCACCCTCACTCCAACATTACCCATCACATGGAGAGCCCACTCTAAACCAGATGCTATCTATTACACGTGAAAGGGTCTCTAACCTCCTGGGACCTTAAATCTCACTCCATCAATGACACACATGGTTTAGTGTGCAGTCATGTTAGAAACCCCATCAGGAAAAACAAATACAACACACACACGCGCGCACACACACACGTACAAAGGTAGAAACACTCTTGATAATTAAAATTGATTTTCTTGCCAGAGTCATTGAAAGTATTGTTGGGTGACTTTTCAGCCACGGTGCTGCTGATGAGAGACGGAGGCTTTTGATGAAAACATTGATGCTTAAAATACAATCATGCGACTTTTCAGTGACTGCTGTGGACTTTATCAGCAATGCGCTGCAAAATCAGCTCTACGCCACAGATGGTGTTTTTATTAATGATGTAGAATAAATATCAACTTTATTTTTAAAGAACACATACAATGTGTCCTTTATTAGCTGTTTTAATTAGGAATGATATTTTAAACACAATCAATGATTGTAACAAATGTTTAAGAGAAATGTTTGAGTTTAAGTATCTCAGGGTCTCGTTCACGAGTGAGGGAAAAATGGATCAGGAGATTGATAGGTGGATTGGTGCTGCATCTGCAGTGATGCGGGTGTTGTACCAGTCTGTCGTGGTGAAGAGAGAGCTGAGCCGGAAAGTGAAGCTTTCGATTTACCGGTCAATCTACGGTCCTACCCTCACCTATGGTCACGAGCGTTGGGTAGTGACCAAAAGAACGAGATCGCAGATACAAGAGGCCGAAATGAGTTTTCTCTGCAGGGTGTCTGGGCTCTCCCTTAGAGATAGGGTGAGAAGCTCGGTGATTCAGGAGGGGCTCAGAGTAGATCCACTGCTCCTCCACATTGAGAGGAGCCAGTTGAGGGGGCTCAGGCATCTGGTCAGGATGCCTCCTGGACGCCTCCCGGGTGAGAATTTCAACCTAGAGGAGACCTAAAGGAAGACGCAGGACATGCTGGAGGGACTATGTTTCTCTGCTGGCCAGGAAACTCCTTGGGATTCCCCCAGAGGAGCTGGCCCAAGTGGCTGGGGAGAGGGAAGTCTGAGCCTCTCTGCTTAGGCTACTGCGCCCACGACCCGACTCCAGATAAGCGGAATAGAATGGATGGATGGATGGATGGATGGATGGATGGATGGATGGATGGATGGATGGATGGATGGATGGATGGATGGATGGATGGATGGATGGATGGATGGATGGATGGAAACAAGGTAAAATAATTCAAAAATAATAGATGCTCAATCAGCAATAACAACAGATAAGTTAATCCAAGTATAAATAAAGACTGCCAGCTACTGACTTTCCTAAATTCTTCAGTTATTTGAGCTTTTGTGTTATTTTACATCAAATAAATAAGTTTGGATCATAATAGAAAATGCTTTGTTTTTTGTCCCAATTACTAATTTCAGCTACTGAGCTGATTAATAATCAACTAAACATTCATACGGAAAAGTCAAAAGGAAGTTATTTTTTACTGTGTTGTTTAAGAAAAACTACAACTATAAATACAGCATCTTACTCACTGCTCATTTATTCCCATATTTATAACCATTTATATAAAATCTCCTGTGTTTTTGAAACAATATCTTTATTTCACTTAATGAATTCTCATTTCACCATCGTCTAAACACAGTTATGCAGAAATAAATTCTCATTACTAAACAGCTTTAGTCTTCAACTCATAAAACATTATTAAATGTTTGTTCCGTTGTTGGATTTTAAAAAATCAGAATGCTTTAAAATACATTTTATTTCAAATATCTCATCTGTAGCATTTTATCTTGACATCTTTAATCTTTATCCTGCTTTTATTGTTTCATCACCTACAACTGAAAGAGAAACGTGTATTATAATGTCTTCTTCCCAGAATATAACTCTTTCTGTCCTTATTCAACCCAAAGAGAATCATCTCATTGTTTATTGGTCACGCAATACAAACACACTGTGTTTGTCTTTCATTAAATGAGCATTAAAATGATTTAGTCACTAAACACCATGATAAATTCATTGATAGGCTTATAAAATTACATTTTAATCAGTGCTTATGTTTGTTGAGAAACTTATTTTAAATTATACTTTTCTGTTGTTTTCTAAGGAGCTCTGTCTGTGACTGTTTGGCCTATTTAAACTTAAATATCCCAAACTAAAGATTAAAAGACTTGGCCTGCTGAAACTCTCAGATGAGAACAATGGGGATTTAATTTGCTCAAAGGCCAAGAGATTGAGCATTTGGTCAAAACCAGTGTTTGTTTTTGTCTTACTAATCCCAAGTTTCTAGGTGAATTAAAAAATGCTCAGCGAATAAAACTTAGATCTCAGGAAGTTAAAATACAATTAAAATTTAACAAAAGCAACAAATAAACACCCCGCAGGCTCTTTTCATTTGTTAATCTCTGTAAGGTTTTTGTATTTTCGACTATTTTTCTGCACAAACAAAAAGTTTGTTGCTGTTGTGCAAAATTCAGTTTTTGCAGCAACACAAGAAACATGAATATTTGTTCATAAAAAGACAACTAACTGTTTACTCATACGTGACAACTGAGTTTTTACGATTCTCTCCACCTCCAGGAACCACAGCAGCCACCTGACTGCTTCATCGCTCCTCACACACTCTTCCTCCGTTTGATGAAGGCTGTGAGTGTTTGGGTTTCTCCTCGCACCACACACACACCACACACACTCTGCCAACTCCTCACTTTTCTGTTAGACAAAACAGTGAGAAATAGCTGCACTTTTGCCGTGAGGCTGAATCTTTCAGTATCGCTGACAGAGCAAAGCCGGAGAGTCTCGCTACTTAAAAAATGACAGACCTTCGGTCAAAAGAGAGTCTTATTCCTGGGGGTGTTGAAACTAATTATGAGGCACTAAAGTTTCAGTAAACTGCTGCTGATTTTCATTCATTTGAATCCAGGTGAGCTTACCAACAGAGTAATGACTTATTTTCCCATCAGGATCTTTTTATTTAATAAAGCAGCACATATAGGAGCAACAGAAATGTCATATTTCCCCCAGCTCTGTGCAGCTCTATCTCACCACACAGTGTAAAGGAACTGATTTTTGTCGAGTTTAACTTTGTTCAAGAAGAAAAACTATCTAAAGAATAATCCTGTACATCTATCAAGCTCTACTGCGTGCCTTCAAAGCCAGGCTTTATGAAGGAGGGGTAATCATAGCACAAATTTCAATTTAAGACACCCACACAGTTTTAAATCCACACACACACACACACACGCACTCTGTGGGATTTACAATCCTGCTTGAGCATGCTTAGTTTCCCGTGTTTAAATCCAATCATGGCTGTCACATGTTAAATCTGAAACATGTTTCTGCTTATCAGAGCACTGCAACCCCTTTTCATCACCTCCTACCTGAGCCTGTCAGGAGTCTGGCTCAGGACAAACACGGCCTCTAAACCGCTGATGTTACAGGTCCCTTCTCTTTACAAATTCCCAGGATGCCTCTTCTTTCACATCTGTCATATGTTTCCCAGCACTTCCTGCTCTACATTCAGATCCAGAGAACGCCAGAGTTCACTGGTAAACCACGGCAGCGCTGCGCTAAATGCTGCAGAGTTACGCTGACAGGAACACTGCACCCTCTGTTGCCTCCAGAGCTCTCAGCATCGTCCCCGCCTCCCTGCAAAACCAAGCGACATTTTCAAGATAGATGATATTTAATAGGTTTATTTTGGGCAATGAAATTAGCCAAGGTTAACAAAAAGACATCCAAATGCAATCAGGGCATTGATTTTTAGACGGTAAATGGCTATGCAGATATCGATTGAAAGTAATAAAAAAAGGCAATAAATAAAGAAGCTTACAGAACGAAGGAAGCTTACAACAATATTAAGCTACTATCATTTTTGTTTTAGGTTAAAATGCAGCAATTTGATGCAGAAGGCCTGATTTTACCAGTTGTACAACATTCCTTGCACACATTAAATCCAAGTTTGTATCAGTGGTGAATCAGACTGGTTTGGTACTTACATGCTTAAGTCATTGTTTACTCTGCAGAAATGCTATTCAAGTCACCTGGTAAGGAAGAACTCAACCGCTGGAAAATTACCACCTGTCCTTGTCAGTCATTACATCTTTTGTATTTTGCTTTCACACAATAAGATCTGAGAAGCCCAACAACAAACATGTGTCTGAACCCGTTTGACTGATGGCACAAACAGCTGATAAAAGCAGCATTAAACAAAGAAGACAGTTTGTCTCTCGTCCTTATTTAAAGCTATTCGAAATGACGTGCTTTTCACAAGAAAGATGACAAATGCAGCAGAAAGAACAATGAGTGCAGGAAGCTGTGCTCTTCAGAAGAAAAACTTTGAATAAATACACACCTCGCATTGAGCCCAAATTACAACGATCTTTATGAATGTTTAAAGAGTTTTGGCTTTTCAGGGGAGTTCTAAGTGTGTATACCATTTTCTCATAATTAATCTTTATTGAAACATAGCTTTAGCTTCCAAACTGCATTAGTTCGTTGAATTATCCCAACCCACTGTAGATTTCATGTTTTTGGAGGGCGTACACATTCTTGATAGGATTTACAGAAATTAAGATAAAAGGTGGCTCATCAGCTCTTCTGAGGAGCAGCAAAATGGTCTGAGAAACCATTTTTTACTTATTATTTTTGAAAATGATCAGTCACTGAATTTTTCATGCAGGCTGAAGATGAAAATAGTCTCCTCCACCTATCTCCTGCATTAGCTTCTGATAGAAAATAGACGGTGAAACTCTAGAATTTAAAAAGCCTGACAGATCTACGTCACACTGTCACTTAACATTCATGGACTCACCCATCTTGACTCGGGACGGGGAAGACTGTTGTTGGTTTGGCGTCCAAGAAACAGCAACGTCTCGGCTAGTAGAAGCTAACTGTTAGCATTAGCAACTCCACCACACAGCAGAACTTCTTCAGGCGTGTTATTTGTGGAGATAAAACATCAATGTTAGAGCAAACAGAGTCAGTGGTAGAGTCACATTGCTGTTATCCAATCAGAGGCGGGATCTCCAAATATCACAAAATAAGACTCCAGATCCTGTCGTCTGAAGCTACTTTTTCCTCTGACTGACTTCTCCGTGCTGAAGCAGGTGCACCGGAGCTTTTGTTTTCCCCAGAGAGATTTACATGGCATTCATTTCTACTATAGACCACTGCAAATGTATTAAACACATGAGTGAATGACTTCTTTAAGTGTGGTTTACATCTGTACTCCTGCACCACTGCATACTGGAGTCATGAAGAACCAAGTAACACTCTGCTAAAATTTTATTGAACTAACCAGTTTGGATTCACTTTGGCATTATTTTATTAAACCCACAGCCTTCTGCATCATCCAGACCTGCAAAATATGATTGGCTAAATTCCTGTACTCTTGGTGTTATTGCACAGTATCTTCTTCATGTCTTCCAATTGAGCAAGTGAACTTCAAGGTTGTTTTTTTTTTTATGAGGTACAGGATGGCACAATAGTCACAAGGATCTCAGTTTGGGGAATCAGAGTGGAATGAAGTGAGTGAAGCTAACAGCAAATGTCCACCATCTTTAAAATTTTTTTACATTTCAAACTGTACTGATTCTTTTTTCATGGGGTCCGTGTTCTTTTCTTTACATGAACCAATTTTTTTATGTTGTTATTTTATCAACTAAACATCATTTTTGTTGCTTCACTGTCAGGGTTGATTCTGTGTCTCTGACCACAGTTCCTCCTCCTTATGATGTAGTTTGTAAAGAAATTGATCAGAAAAGTTTAGAATTTAAGTAGCTTCAGAATGTTTAAAGTTTCACTAAAGTTTCCTTGGTGGCCTCTTGGAAGCTGTTTGGCCTAAATAAAACACACAATTTCAGTCCTATTCTCATAGAAGTTTAAAAGATTAGTGGGAAGCTCAGCTTTAGTTAAAACCCTGATAGTCATTTGCATAAAAATTAAATAGAATATTGTGGTTAGAGAATATTACACAAAAAGAAGGTACAGAGTAAAAAGAAACCAAGCATAGAGCCTTGTGGGATACCCCAGGGGAGATAAGAGGTGGAAAAAAGTATTTGATTGTGATAAAAATTTCTATATGAAAGGTATGACTTGTACCACTGGAGCACTAAACCAGTAATGCCCACAACTAGCCACCACATAAGCATTAATGACCACATATGTAGTTTAACGGCTTCAGCATCTGAAAATCCTGTTTGCATCTATTTGTAAAATATCATGATTCTCAACATTTCATAGGAGGTAATACATTTTATATTTAATAAACTTTTACATCATCAATTTTACATTGTCCGATTCCAACAGACATGTGAAACAAACGTAAAATAACCACAGAGTTCCATATAAATCACTGCACAATCTAAAAACAGATGGTGGTGTAGGCTAAACATTTAAAACCCACTTCAAAATGGCCCAAAAAATCCTACATTTTTGTGGTTGTCTACAAAAAGACAAGCTGCTTGCCATTTTGTTTGTGCATAATTAGTTAGTTTGCTGGATGAAACTCTGTAATCACTGCAGTATTCTTTCTTACACGCTTTGTTAAATCAAAGGGTTTTTCATTTCTTTTACCTTTTCGTCTGTTTTACATATCCTTTGGTTTGTTTTTGTTGAACATGACATGAACCACTGTTTACTTCTTGGTATCATAGTTGATGGAATAACCTTTTTGAGACCAAAGGGCCCAATCGGGGCGCCGATCCTTCAGGTTTAGATAGGAAACAAACAGCAAGCAAGGAAAACAAGTGGTGGAAACGCTACACCCCTGAGCTAGACTGGAAAGAAAAGAGTCCTTCTACTGCCAATTCAGTAAAGCCTGCACAGCAAATTTCACACAGGCATTTTGTGCAGTGCTGATAAAACACTTCGAAAGCCCATTGACACAGACAATGCCTTCAGTTAGGAATAAGCCACGTTTTGTCCCCATTCCCTTTCATCAATGTCCCAAATAGACCCAAGCCTGACTGAACTGACTTGAGCAACACACACACACACACACACACACACACACACACACACACAGGCATGTGTGTGGGAAGAAGACCGTGTACTGCTCTTCATTGAAAGCGAGTCTACAGCATGATCCTAAATGCTATTGGTGATTAGCTCTATTAAGCATGTGAAGAGGAAGTGGCACAAAGGCACCAGTAGCCTGCACCTGTCGCCCTCTCATCCACCCCTCATTCAGTGTCTGTCAATGACTGCAGCTCACTTCATTTTCATGTCCCACTAAAGCACAATCCTGATGAATAAAAAGACATCAGCGGTGAATTAATGCTAGCTTTCATAGCCTCGTGCAAGGGAAAATGAGATGGATTATTTAGTGGGAATCATATCAGGCTTCCAGCTCATTGAGTTTTACTGATCTTCAGCGCCTTCATTTTGATTAAGATTTCACATCTGGAAGCTGAACAGCATATTGCTGTCATCATCTACACCAGTGGAGCACACAGTCAGCTCAGAAATCTTGGCTGGTGGACCTCTTTACCTGGCAGCTCGTCTATGGATTGAGAGAAAAATTAGCTTAATTGATATAACATTTGAAAAGTTGTCTAAGGGGTTCTTCTCGTGCCATTATAACATGTTTCCTTGACACTGAAAAGCTAATTAACACAGATTTCCAAGCTTTAAAGATTTGATTAGGGATTTAGATGCCCAATAAGAAGCTCTAATAAATGAATGTCCTCTGAATGTGGAGTCACACTGCTCTTGGTCTGCAAAGTGCTGCATTTATCCTAAGATTCCTGTCAAAACGGGTGCATTTTGACGTGAGAGAAGACCGTTTTACTTTAGTAATATCTGGTATGTAGACATGTATAACATCAACACTGTATTCTGCTGACTCAGCTTGTCACACAAAGACCTCAGACTTGTGTTTTCTGAGCAAAGTGACTCCAGCTCCACACACAGCTAGCCGACATGTGTCCTGTGTGGATTTTGTCTCTATTCTAAAGAAGGAACACACATTTCAGAGACTGCGGTTGCTCTTTGGTTGTTCTGAACCTGAAACGTCACATTATAAATTATAGTAGTGTTGAGAAAAAGTGTCTGCCCAATTAAAGATTTGTTCTTGTTTGTGCCCCTCTTAAATGTTGCAGATCAGCTAACAAATTTCAGGCAAAGTTAACCTGAGTAGATACAAAATGAAGATTTCAGTGATTATTTCCTTTATTAAGAGAAGAAAGTTATCCAGATCAACCTGGTTCTGCGTGAAAACATAAATGACCCATGAATTAAGTGTGATTCACCAATATTTGGAAAGCTGGGTACAGTTTTAGTGGCCACGCCCAGACCGGTAGAAAAAAAAATTACTTTAATAGAACCTGTCTGACAACGAAAATAAAAACAAATCAACAAATCGCACCCTGTTTTAAAGTTTTTAAGAACAAGAGCACCCAGAATAACCTCTGAAATAACAGTCTAGAACAACCCATTTCCCTTTGGTTTAACAATGCATTTTTGAATTGAATTGAATCAAAATGAATTGAAAATGACATCCATGAGTGAGATCCACACATATTTACCAAAGAGAAATCTGGAAAATATTCTGTGAACTGATGAGACAAAACTAAAACTTCCTGGAAGGGGTGTGTCCTGCTACATCTGTAAAACGACACCATTACAAACAGAACATCATAGCAGCAGTCAAACACGGTGGTGGCTGGGTGATGGGCTGGAGCTGCAGTTCTGCTCCAGGACCTGGACCACGTTCTGTAATTGATGGAACCATGAGTACTGCTCTCTAACAGAAACTCCTTGAGGAGACAGTCTGACCTTTGACCCTCAATAAATGGCTCATGCTAGAAAACCTTCCACTGTAGCTGAAAGGAAAAGGAAAGGAGGGTGAAGTGTTTTGCCCAAGGACACAAAGACTGAGCAGGGCGCAAACCTGCAACCTGCTTCAGCCACGTCGCCAAGTTGTGGCTCAGGTTGTTTTAACTAAATACATGAAACCATCCTTTCAAACAGCATTTTTTAATTACTCAGGTTATGTCTGAATTTGAAATTAGCTAGCTGATCTTAAGTGTGGAAAAAAACAAGCAGGATAAATCTCTACAAGGATAAAATACTTTTTTTCACAGCTTTGTATTTTTGTTTCTTCAGACTTACCGAATCAGCTATGTGACATTTCATGTTGATACAACTGTAAAATGAGTTCATTCTGATGTATTTGAGGAAAATAAACATATAGAAACAATTTCCAGTAAAGGAATTATCTGAAAAATGTCTAATAAGTACAAATGCATACACTGAATGTGGCCTGTGTTACTGTATAAGGTCTAAAAACATGGATTCTGACAGACGTTAATCTTGTTTACTGAAATGAGTTCATTCAGATGTTAAACCTATGTTCACCATACTCTAAGAGCTCTCACCAGATCACTAAAGTACCAGTGTAATTAAAGAATACTTGGGAGAAATAACCCTTTGTTTAATGAGCTAGAATACAGTAGGACATGGTAAAGTCAAAAGAAGGTTTCAATAACCATAAAAGTATGAGATATTCTTTTTAAATCTATTTCATTAAAAGACAGGAAATGTCAGAGTCTTCATTACTTTGTCGTCTCTACAGCAACATCCCAAATTTAAAGGCCACAGTCGTATAAAGGAGGTTGTTTCCAGTGACTTTGAATTCTCCAACAATGTAAAAAATGTGCTGAGTTACCCATTAGATATGAAAGACTGGATCAAAGGTTGGAGTGAGCTGAACCGGGGCAGAAGCTCCACTTTTGGGAGAAATTTCCGAGAACGTGTAAAATAGGAACGTCTTTTACAAGCTAGATGAGGCGTATTGTGACAGGTGAGGGTGAGCGTATCTGCTTTTTGACAGGGTGTCCAATTATGTAGTGATAGATTTTACCAATGAGACTTTAAAGTAGGGGTCTAGTGGCATACCACTAATACTGAAGCAGTAGAGATTTGATTCAACAACTGTTATAGAATCTTACTTTTATAGAAACAAATACTAGATACTAGGGTTGTGTATTGACAACAATCTGACGATACACACATGGTGTTCTCATAAGTATGGACTCATTACCTTGGGCTGTGGTTGGCACTAAATGCACCCTAAATTTATAAGTACTGTGTGCTTTTCAGAAAACATCATTACTGTTATATATCCTTATGTTGTTGGTGCTGTGATATCTCAGTTCTGTTGTTTTTGTTTGTCTCTTTTTCTCTCTCTTTCTGCAGGTCTAGAAGCAGATTCTTGTACACCCACCACCACCACCCCTTCCTTTCCTTTCCCCCCTTTCATTTCCATCTCCATGTCCGTTTGGATTAAAAACAACCGAAAGCATTTCTAATAAAGTTTTGATATCAGGCGGGGCATTATAGCTGAGTCTATAACGCTCTACCTGTGAGAGTAAAACTGTAAGGCTTGAATTGCATCATAAAAAAGAAATACAGTAAATGTTTGCATTAAAAGATGTATACATATCTTTTAAATATCGATTCAGTATCATACCAAGTAATATTGCAATATTTCAATGTATCGAGATTTTCTTACATCCCTACCAGATACTTTAGTGAAAGTTCAGGTATACCATGTAACAGCCTACTGCTGACATCAGCAAATTTATTCAGCTGAATAATTATAAGACTTATAAATGAGAAGCTAAACTAAGAAGGCCTTAGATTAGCACTCATCAATCACATTTATTTACATTTTTATTTGTCTTCGTGGGGTTTTCTTCTTACAGCTGAAACACGCATATTTAAAACCAAATCAACCAAAAAACTGTTCAGAAATGAGGTTTAGGCTACATGATAATGTTTTACAATAATATATAAATAATATCGTCAATTAAACCAAAATCTGTCATAAATATTTTCTTATTTATCTGTTGTTTAAATCACTTTTCCTTCATATAAATGAAAAAATACTTGTCTGTTGCATCTTTAATGTGGGATATTATTATTTTAGAAGCCCTTTCATGCCGTAATGAGACAGCATCAGTTATATGTAGTCTGTAATACCACACTATAATACTGGAAGGTTTTAATGGTATCAATATTTAAAAATAAACACCGCTCACCCCCGGTGTGTTCAGCATGACAAGCTCACCAGCAGCTGATTTAGCTCTCAAGACCAAAGGGAAAGTGTTTTCCACAGCCATGAGTGTGTCCATATCTGTCTCATTTTCCATTCTCCTCCTCCTTGTTACAGTTTAATAATGAGGTAACACCAGCTCCTGCTTTTCATTCATTATTGAACTGACATCTCTGTCGACAGCTGGTTTCTATTCAATCTTACATAATACAGCGTGACACGGGTTAATATTAGGATTTTATTACATCAATCGCACACCGTGACATACAAGTCCACTACAATTGCCAACCGGGGCACACTTTAGATTATAAATTGACAATGTTTCATGTCTATTATAGATGGTAAGTTGGGTACTTTGACCCACTCGTTCTTCTATTTATTTGTATATTATTCATGTTTGCACAGTTAACTTGTATTAAAACTGAACAGATCATTTGAGGCATAATAGTGAAAATTTGTTATTTTTCATTTGCTCCCAGCGGAACTTTTCTAAAAGCATTAATTTGTATTTTGACAGCGTGGGAGAATAAATACACATTTACGGTTTCAACTTTTCGTGAACCTTGGTCCCAAAGGGAGTTAACACAAGGGCAGTTGTGACTGTCTCTCTGTCTCTCGTAGCACGTTCACTGACACACTATCATCCTGCTCCTCAGACTCTAATCCATCTAATAACACCACCCACCCACCACCTTCTCCCTCCTTTCACAACTTGAAAGCGCTGCTTCACCCATTACCCTTCAGCAGGAGCTGCCCTTCTATGGACGACGTCGACATTCACGTGCTATTTGGAGCCATTAGGGCCACCAAGGTCAGCACTTCACTTACATTTTCACAGCTTCGGGCATCATTTTCCCCACTTTCTTCTCTCATTTTATCATTTTTTGCTCCATCATTGTTGTTTTGTGCAGCAAGCAGCACATAATTCACACTGGCTCATTAAAACGGGGGAGAAAGCCAAAACACTCAAGGCTATATTTTTATTCATTAGTTCCAGGATGCGATGAATAAACTGACGCTGCAGGTTTTCCTTACAACCCCGTGAAGAGCATCTTGATTGGTTGATTGGACGGTGGGATAAAAGCCATGAAGATGTCACTTTAATTGCAACAAATTGTGTTTTTAGAGCTGTGACAAAAAGGAGACACCACCGGTGTTTCAACGTTGAAGGTTGGTAAATCTTTATGATGAAGAGAGTCACTAACGAGACTTTAAAGAGAAAGAAAATCTGTAATAATTTCTACTGTCAGAGCAGTAAAAGGAATAAAAAGTCAAACATTTTATCACAAAAAGATAAAAAGGTATTTTTAGGAATAGAACAGAGATGGCAGAACGAAATCTGCTTTTTTAATTAGTTTCTTTATTTTGCTAATACAACTTCTTGTGGCCTTATGAAAACTATTCTTTCTTTTTCAGCTTGACAATCTCTCACAAACCATTTTTATCACTATCTGTTCACTGTGCATGAAGTAAATGCAGGTGCGAGTCATTACAGAGTAACACCTCTCAGACTGTGTTACTGGGATGGATGAAAAGTGAGAAAATCACTGAATATCTGTAGATTTGTGAAGATAATTAGATTATTTATCCGTCACATTATTTCTATTATCATTTTTATATTTATTTGCATCTTCCAGATTCCCTTCTCTCTATTAAAAAAAATAGATTAAAAGTATAAACGTATCTTGAATGTTGATCTGATGAGCGTACAAAATAAATATATAAAATAAGAACTCACTTGGGGCAGAACAGTAAGGATGTTGACTGCGTTGAAACAAAACAAACATTTAATTTGCTGCATGCTTCTGTCGCCCTGCAGCCATGTGCTGAGTGTCTCCTTTTGTTTCTTTTCTCAACCTCATTTAAGATATATGCCAACTGATCCACTCTCCTGGAGCCAATCCCAGCACCGCATCCCAGCAGAGCAAACCAGCAAGCTGCAAATTAACTTTAATTTCCTAATGACAAATGCAATTCTACTGCAGGATAAACATGACTTTCATTTTTCATAAGCAGCTACATCACACTTCAAAGATCTCAATAAACCAACTGGCAACTTTTTTTTTTCTTTTTTAGTAAATAAGCAGCATAGCATCGAGCAGACTGCAGCCCATCTTTGCCTGGCAGCTTCCCATAGGCTGCTATTGCTCATTCACAGCTCTGTGAGATGTCAGGGTTTGGCGCTTATGAAAATTGAACTCCAAACTCATCCTCACCCCAGGCCAGAAAGTGCTGAACAATGGCTTGTCGTTCACACAGCAGAGAGACTAATCTGTGGAGTGGAGCAGGAATCCACAAACTGAATGTCACATTTTTGATGTATTGACCGAAGAAGGAGCTAGGGTGTGTGTGTGCATATATGTGTGTGTGTGTAGCAACGGAAAACAGGGAGAACTGCTTCATCATCATGTAATCCAAAAATTAATTTCAGTGGGTTATCAAAGTCATTTCAGGGTTGAGGAATGAAGGAAGAGCAGGAGCAAATTGCTTTCAAGTTCTACAGAACATCCCCTTCGGATAGCACAGACTGGGACGTCTCTCCTCCTAATTAAATCCCCTCCATGTATTTAAAATCATGAGATGTAATTAGAACATTTAGTTTCATTTCTAAAGACGTGAATTTCCTTTCCTCCTACGTGCCTCAGTTTAATTATATTCAGCATCTCTCAGAGTCCTGACAGGAACAGAGTTGCTATAGAGATGACCATGGCTGAGCCGTGCTTGGAAATTGTTCAGAGAAGGAAATCTTCACACACTGAACGGAGTGCTCTCTCTCTCACACACACACACACACACACACTAACAAGGCAACACTATGCAAACAAGAACAGGGAGGAGACTATACCTCTATCATTTGGTGTTGTTGATTCATGAAAATGCAAACACATGTATGAAGTGCCACGCACTCACCTCCGCAGAGCTGCATCAAACAATCACATTACTCAATCACGTCCCAGCCTCCTTTCACAAACACGAGTCACTGCAAAAACACAGAGCTTTGAAAATGCTCCCTGTTCCTTCCCGTCTGAGGGAACTTTGCTGCCTCCTCCTCCCATGGAGGAGAGCTGATGAAGAGGAAGAAGTTCTCCTCGCCGTCTTGATGGCAGACTTTAAGCCCTGCTCAACAGAAATCAATAGCAGCATGATGGCTGCTATTGCACTCATTAAATAACCTTTTCTGATGAAAGAATGGACTGCATTGCAAATCAATAGTCCTCAGCTACTACCATGAACCAAGTCTCTAGGACACTGAACACACGTGCTTGTGTTTTTAGGACATTCTTGCCCTTTGCTCTTTTTACTCTTGCAGAGAAATGGTACAGCGGATTAAATATTCAATGCTTAAGCATTCTACAGAGATTTAGTGGTCTTCCAGTGATTTACTGTCTACTTTACAGATCAATAGCTTTAATACTCAGGCATTGGCAGCTGGCAGAGGAGAGGTCACAAAGGGTTCGTCTTGTATAATGTATACAGTAATGCACAACTTGGACATTGTTGTTCACACAAACAACTCCTGCAGTAAAATAACTGGCATCAGAAGCAATGCATATGACCCATCAGAGCTTTAACCTTAGTTTAGTTTGTAAAACGCTCTAACTGTTTTGGCCAATTTTTGAAAATGATGTTATTAACAATCTAACACAATACTGACCTTGTGCATTTTGTTAGCTCCAGTAATATATGAGTGACCCTCAGCTATGACCATGTCAACTACTCAGTGTCATGCTGTGTGATTGAGTGCGTGTGCATGCCTGTGTGTGTGTGTGTGTGTGTGTGTGCGCGCGTGTGTGTGTATTCTCAGGTCAGTTTTCTCTGGTTGCCATTTTAAATAGGAGTTAAGCTTAGAAGTTAATCTGTTGTAGATGTCCATGCAATGATTACTTTTTGAGATTTTTACTAAGTCAGTCCAGTGATTCATGAGATATTTAAAGTGGACCTAGAGTTTAAAACCACATTTACCTTGTTGTTGTTGAATAAAGGCAGCTTAGGGTGTCTAATGTAGCATACCAAAAACTCTGTGCCATTTCCAACCTGCTTTCCTATGTAAATGAATAATGTTGTAATGGCCACGGAGAAACGGTTCGTTTTGAGAAAAGCTGGTTTAATATGTCATAAGCTTAGACATACAACCTTTATTTCCATGTATAACCAGTGCTAGCTCAAGCTACTGCTAACCCTAGCCCAAGCTACTGCTGACCATAGATATCATATATATTGCAAGATGCCTTACCCGCGCTGTTCGTCGATTGGACGAACGTCCCTAACGTGGCGGCCATCTTACTTTGGACAGCTGCCCCCTTTAGTAACATTGGTGTCAATGGTGCATGTACTACTTAAACAACTCTAACTTGCTCAATTTTCAACCGATTTTCAGACAGTTTGATTTGTTATAAACGCCAGAGATGTGGCTGTGAAATATGACAGATTTGGACCATTAATTTAAAAATGTGTAAGTATGTCCTATCAAGCCCTTGTGTCATAAGGTTTGTAATAATGCAAACCGCTTGTAAATCCGTTAATATTTAATCGAGTTAAGAGTGTTTTTGTTTAAGTTGTTCACTCACCTTCCATCTGCTACCATTGAGAACGGACCATAAGCTGTCCGAGGTAAGATGGCCGCCGTGTAGGGACGCTGTTGACTTCCAGTTAAGGCATCTAGCAATATATGATATCTATGCTGCTGACAGCCTTGTTGGACAAGAAGAAAACAACAAAGAAGAATGTTGGAGCAACACTCACACTCCAGGATGCACTAGGAATATCCAAACTATGAACGAACTAGCCCTCAGAGTGTGTTCAAAGTAACTCAATATTTGTAAAAGTGACTGGGTTAGAGACATTTTTGTGTTTGCTCGTGTTGACAAGTTGTGGTGGCCATCTGGAATTAGGTTGACTCCAAAAGTTAATCAGCTGTCGATGAACATCCAGTGAATCATTTCTGAAAGTTTCAGTAAAATCCATCCAAAAAATATCCTCACTCATCGTGTGCCTTTCTGCAGTGGGTGTTAACGATTCAAAGCAACACAGAGAGAACAGCAGCAGCCTCCCAGACCTTTGTCTGAAGGAAACCAGCTTATACTTTCCTTTGATCTTTGGTAAAATCTAATCATTTTTGCCAAATATTTATACATAAAAATTATTTCTAATTTCATTTATGAATTGAATACAAAGAACAAAGCCTGACTTGTGTTTGGTGAAGCTTTATGTGAGTGGGCAGAGAAATTTTAGAGCAAAGTCATTTAGCTTTTTTCCATTTTTGAATATTTTAAATCTGGAGGATGGTTTTCTTTCTGTCTGTTTCTTATGTTTATAGAACAATAAAAACTCACTATATAACAAAGCCTTTAATGCTTTTAAAGCTTCTAAGTACCCATGATTTTGTGTAATTGTGTCATAATTTTCATAGACTAAAAGAACATTTCTCCTTTATTCTTCAAACTGCCATCACTATGTCTGATGTCTACTGCAGGTAAGATACTGACAACTAATAAGGCTTCATAAAACTGACGTGTTTTAGTAACTTGTCCTCTTGCTTTACAACCCAGTAATAGAGGTAACGCTGAACTTCTTTCATTATTTCATATTTCATAATACAAGTGACTTTTTGCTGGAGAATGGAAAAACCGTGCTGTGCAAACAGTCCCAAAATAATCCTCAATAATCCTTTTTGTAATTACGATGATTAGTTTTAGAGCCTGAAACATAAATATCACTTTGCACACAGCAGGTAGAGTGTATTAAAGCACTGCTGTGGATTATTGAGTTTATTACAGAATAAATTAGAGACATTCAGAGGAGAAACCGATAAGAGAAATCGTGAGAGAGTGTGTGTGTGTGTGTGTGTGTGTGTGTGTGTGTGTGTGTGTGTGTGTGTTTTGACGATGCCTGGAAATCCTCAGTAAAGCTCCTGCAGTGTCACCCGTTCCTCCCGTTCGTCCTGAAGGCTGATTCACTTAAACGTCAGGCCTGTCACAACTCTGCCCTCTTTCCTGCAGGCTGAACATTTTCATTACCTCTCGCCCACAGATGAGCTAACTTAAGAGTGCATCCTCTTCACTTCAAGCAGAGACAGTTATTCTCTGACTGTAAATGGCACAAAACCACTTTAAGAGCACTCAATGAATCATATTTCTGGATAATGTAACTTGTTCTTTTAAACCCATAAAGCCTGCCAGTGAGAGCGCTGTCACAAGCTAAATACTAGCATCAGCTTTAAAACATTCTCATCATGTTAAAGACACAGTAATATTAGAGGAGCCTGGTCAAGTCAGGTGTAAAAAGATCAGTAAAATCTGTTCCTTCAGGTAAATTAATCATTTCCAATAAATCAAATGTGACCTGTAAAATATAAAATGTCAATTTCAGCACCTCTTTATTTCTTAAAGAATAAAAAGTTTGAATATTCACTGAGTTGTGTCAAACAAGTCCACGTGCTCTGATCCTCTGTTAGACAAGAGATTGACCCAATGCCTCCTCGCTTGACACTCAGCACTAAGGGGTTGGATTGGGGGGTTAAACCACCAAATAGTTCCCGAGCGCGGCCACAGCTGCAGCTCACCGCTCCCCACCATGGGGATGGGTCAAATGCGGAGATGTAATTTCACCATTGTGTGATGAATACTTGGGACTTTAACTTTATCAGATATGGATTTGTCTGGTTTAAATGTTATTCTGTTAACTATTACTAATACGTACACGTTAAATGTGCTTAAAATGGGAAAATTGATGTGACTGGTTACATAAACACTGAATGTGGGCCCTGATTCTGGTCAAAACTCTGATTTTAACAGAGGAATTTTATTAGCTCTAGCTGCCCCGTGTGTCTCATTTTTCTTTGGTAAGAAACCCTACAGGGCGAGGTTGAAGTAGTCCCATACTTTGGACTCTTCAGTCTTTCAAGGTTTTTTTTTCCAGCTTGGTTATTGAAACTAAGACCATGTACACACGTAGCTGTTTTTTTATTGTAAAGCCAAATATCCTCCCCTGACTATCTAGGAAAAAAAACATGGGTCCACACACCACCTTGTTTCCAATTAAATAATCCAGTGCATTATGAAGCACATTCATAGGCATGCCAAGCCTGTAGGTGGCAGTAGCGCCCCAAATCTTCGGCATTTCTGCTGAAAAACTAACTCCTTCCAAGCATAGACATGAATACGTAGACACCCGTATATATGTCTGTGCTTCCAAGCTAGTGTAAACACAGGTCGTACATGTGGCACCAGAGCATTTATGTTGCGGGTAGTTACGTTGCAAAACCTAAAACCCCAGTTATTTATACGTCCACAAGCAAATGCTGACAACTGAGAATTTGCAAATCTTAGCTTTGGTCAGAGTTTTTGAAAGAAGCGTTTTGGTGCCGTTCATCTTCACTTTCACGTGGATGACAGGCTGAAAGAGCTTCGTTTTCTGGGATACCCAGCTCCGCGTGTACAGAGTTTATCTCCCGATTGTTTAGAACCAGGAATTTAGACAAAGCCGTATAATTAATGGAGCTGAACTCAACTGACACACACAGAAAAACAGAAGTTAGATTGAATTCAAACCTAAAATAACAGCTCAGAAACTGTGAAACGGCAGCACTCCCGAGGTATGGTTTCAACATGAATCATCAGAATCCAACAAACGTTAAATTTATGGAAATTCTGTTTACAGATCTACAGCCGGCGTCCCGGCTGATCAAACTTAATCAAAAACCGTTTTCACACACAGTTCAAATGTCACCATCATGACTCACAACAAGGAAAAATCCACCCACAAACGCAACTTTCTCCACCTGGGATTCTTTCCATTCTCTGCCTCGTCACACAGGCACATCAGATAAATGAGATCTGAAAACTTTTGCTCACTCAAATAGTTCTGCTACTTTTTCATCAACAACTGAGCCATGAATGATGTCAGTTCTCAGAAAAAATCACCCCCATGAGTTTTGATGTTTAAATGTATCATATAAATATATTAATCCTCTTTGGGTGGTAAGCTACTTGACCATCTCCGTGCATCTCAGAGTTTCTGCATCTCCTACACAGCCTAGGCTGTTTCTGATGTCTCAGTGAGAGGTTCACAGGGGTAACACTCAAATGAGTACAGCATGAGACCTGACAGGCTCACAGAAACACGAGAAGGTGTGTGTGCAAGTGTGGGCGTGCACAATCTCTTATGTGAATATCTGTGCATCTATGTATGTGCTCTTGTTACTGGTGCGTTGGTATGAATATGCACCAAGTGTTCAGAGGAATCATGTAGAGCACGTTATGTGTGATGTCAGGTCTAATTAGCCAGCCTTGCCTAAGGCTCATTACTCACAGACTCCTGGGAGGAGGAAATAGGGAGAAGAGGAGGGCGAAAATGAAAAGGCCACATGGGGAGCACTCACCCCCATCTGAGCTTCATCTCCACTGCTTCCTCACTGGAAATGCATCAAGACTTTGATAAGGGCACACGCACCCCACTCAAGAATTGATATAACCTTCTTCCTGTTCCTTTAAGCCTCCCCACGCTCAAAACCACACAGCTGCATCTTCAAGAACTTACAAGGAGACGCAGCGAGGGAATCAAGTGTAGGTCAAAAATATGTCGATGCAATCCGAGAAATGAAGCTTTTTAGACTCCGCTGTTGCCTTGGAAACACATTTGCATCCATGTTTTGTTGATTGGAAGCACTTCTCTTCAACAGTTAAATCACAGTCAACGAGGGTTTGTGTAAAAGACCGACACTAGTAACAAGAGTTCATCGAGGTGGTCGTAATAAATGAGTATGGCTGATTGCTGACAGCTTAAAAAAGGGCTCCACAAAACTCCTCTGCTCATCCGTTTGTGACCCTCTTCTTCTCAAAACATTGGAAAAACAATTAAAGGAGCAACAACGTTTTACGTCTCACTTCCTGAATCCGGAATGAACATAAACCCAGCAGCTCAGAGTGCTGCCAGCCTCCGCTCACTGGGAATACAAATACTTTAAAGTACATGTATCTTTCTGACAGTTTCCATTTCATTTTTCTCCAGAGTGTTGCTCATCAAGCTGTCCAATTAATCATACATGTCCAACCCTTCCCCGTCTCCAGCGTGAAAAGACACATAAAGACTCACTAGTAGCAAACAACTCATTCTGATTCACTTTTCCACCTCCCAGAGCTGAAATATTATGAAAAATATCACTATTTCTCCTGGACACAGCATATATCTGCGTGTCAAAAGTGACTACAAGCTCATAAAGTCAGATTTAAGGCAGCTCATTTATTCTGAAAATAACTCTTCCAGTGAGCTGTTAAGTGTTGAACGCTACAGGGAGGACTCATCCTGTCTGCTACCTTTACTCGGCCTCCAAGCTTAGCTCGAAAATCAGACTCACAGCATCTCAAATGTGAGACGTTAACTCTCCTCTACTGCCTGTTTAGTTTGATATTAACAGTAGTAATAAAGCTTCAGTTAACATGAAAATGTCATGATGTAGTTCTTGTTGTTTGAAACTTTTTCTAGTAGCAGGATGAACAAAATAAAGAGAAGAAGAAGAGGAAATGAGGTAATCAGGATCTTTTCTGCAGTTTTACGTCCTGACTGTGAAATCTGTCATTTTAACCTTGACAGGTTAAAGGTAAACATCAACAATCTGGTGTTTCACCATCAATTAAATTATGAATATTTTCTATCTGAAGGTGGAATTTCAGATGTGGTATCAGTGAGTATCACTGTTACATTTTCATTTTTTATATAGTGATCAGTAACAGCTGTCTTTGGTCAAACTAATAAAATCACGTTTTAAACAATTATCCTTCTGGGACCCAAGATTCGTTCAAAATTAAAATAAAATGGTTGAAAATGTTCTTCAAATAAATCTTTTTTTTTATTTTATCATTTAAATCCAGTCTTTATATAAGGCACACAGAAACTGAGTTGAACAGAATAACATTTTTAGTGCAAGGAGGAGCCAAAGTCCTCTTTAGGGGACACAGGGTTCCAGTAGGATAACGTTCATCAGGTGCTTCACTATCAGTTTGCTCTTTTATTTCTGAGGCTAAGAACTGAATGATCTCTCACTTTCAGTGCTTCAAAGGTTATTATTTGTCATTTGTTTCCAACATGAGTGTGTTGTCATAAAGTGACACTAGAATGATGAAGTAGGGTGGAGTGGCTACATCCATGTTCTAAAACCAGCTGGTGCCGTAAGAGAAGAGACCTAAATTATAGGCTTTTGTTCTGTCTACCTGTTGTGTTTAGACCAAAGCATGTTACAGGCATGGCACTAAGTGGAACACATGCCATTTATTTCAGCTGCCTTGTAATACCAGACTATAAAGGTTAAAGCGACGACGCAGGTATGATGAGGTGATCCTCCATAAATAGAATTATGGTATCAAATAGAAAAGAGACAGTCATCTTAGAGTAATTCAGTTTGCAGCCTCCACACAGAACTTGACCTTTGTGTTTTATAGGAGTGATGGTGAAACTGTGGCTTCCAGAGACGTGAGGGAACCAGTGTCTGTGTAACGTCTTTATGAGTGTGAGATCACATGAAATAACATCTGGCAGCAAATCTTGAACTTCTGACATGAGTTTATCAAACAGAAAGATGAAGCCTTTGGCATTTGTTCAATAAGAAGGATCAAATCTATCTCACCTGCTCAGTGCTCGGCTTTCTCCTGATACTATTTTCATCACTTTCATTTTTCCCACGCTGTCAGACTCGCCTCATTCTTCATTCTGATGTCATGACACGAGTCCGGCAGGGCCACCTTAACCAGCTGATAGGCCCCGGGGCAGAGAGGCTCAGTAGGCCCCCACTGCCCTTATATACAAGTCCTCACAACGTATGCAAGATGAGAACGTGTGTGTGTGTGTGTGTTTTGCATGTTTTATGATGTTTAATAAAACTTTCAAATAGTTATAATTGCTTTAATAATATATTTTCAGTTTCCAGCATATTACTTATACATCTCTCTCTCTCTCTCTCTCTCTCTCTCTCTCTCTCTCTCTCTCTCTCTATCTATCTATCTATAGAGAGAGAGAGCGATGTATAAGTAATATGCTGGAAACTGAAAATATATTATTAAAGCAATTATAACTATTTGAAAGTTTTATTAAACATCATAAAACACACACACATGTTCTCATCTTGCATGTGAGGACCGCCATTGACTTCCATTAATTTTAGTGACTGGATTGTGCCATCTTCTTCTAACCCAACCCTAACCATAACCAATCTATTCCTAACCCTAGCCTTAACTAAACTTAGTTCACAAACTTAATTCACACCATACCTCTAAAACTAATGAGTACAGCTCTTGTACCAAAGTGAGGACCAGGCAAAAGGTCCTCACTTTGCAACTTGTGTCCTCACTTTACAGGTGAAGTTTGTCATTGGTCCTCACTTTGATGTATAGACTAGCACACACACACACACACACAACCCTTTGACGTTGTTTATACTGCCGCTCAGATGCAAAATAAGTCAAAATCTTTGTTTTGACACTGTTGTGGTCCAACTTTTGCCCAGAAAGAATTTGTTCAAAGACGATATTTCCTCTTTGGCTCGGATCTGCTCACAGGCTCCAAGCTCCTGTCTGTCTGCCTTGCTCCTCCAGCGCTCCTGTCTGTCTGCTCTGCTCCACCAGCGCTCCTGTCTGTCTGCCTTGCTCCTCCAGCGCTCCTGTCTGTCTGCTCTGCTCCACCAGCGCTCCTGTCTGTCTGTCTTGCTCCTTCAGCGCTCCTGTCTGTCTGCTCTGCTCCACCAGCGCTCCTGTCTGTCTGCTCTGCTCCTCCAGCGCTCCTGTCTGTCTGCCTTGCTCCTCCAGCGCTCCTGTCTTTCTCCTCTGCTCCTCCAGTTTCTCCATTCTGCTGCTCCTCCCTTGACCGCGGTTCCCTGCTGCGCGGTCTGCTCCGTGCCTGCAGGTGCTCCATCCTCCTCACCTGCCCGGTGTGTCAGTCAGCGATATGTCCAACTTCTTTATAGCTGATTAAATCAATTCTGTCAGCTTAGGTATTTTCTGTCTTACTTCTTTGTCTTGAAGCTCCTTCTCATGAAGCGCTTTCCGTTTCTGAGCACCGCTCTCAATTTTTCCCCCGACATTTTTCCAAATTTCTTTACAACTAGAGGACCACGCCCTGAAATCATCTAAATTGTTTGATTGGTGAGCTCTGGTGCAATGGGCCTTTAGAGGTCACGTGGGTGACGTAGGTCACTTGTAATTTGGATCAATCAGCAGCCTTAAATTAGCATTTAAGATGATTGACAGAAAACCTGACCAGTAATAAAACGATGTTTTATTTTTGTTTTGTTTTTACCTGAAATGATAGGCCCCTAAACATCATAGGCCCCTGGCCACGGCCCAGGTTGGCCCGTGCATTAAGGCGGCCTTGGAGTCCGGTCGTCTGATTCGATTCCTGTTCTTTAAACAGGATCCTAGTTCTGTTGTTCTGTCTCTATGAGACCCTTTAAGGCTAAATCTGTTCAACAAACCTCTACATTCAAGTTACAGTTCACACATTTGTCATTATTTTTGTCTTATAAGGCTGCAGAGTTCAAATAAATGGAGCAGAGTTGATTTTCAGAGCAACTTGCCAGCTAATAAACACTAATAAATAACTGTATTAACTGTGTATAATTAAATTACTAAGTCAAAATGGCCCTTTGTCCTTTAACTTCCACGCCTTCTTGCATTTTTTTTTGTATTAATTTGGTGCAACAAAGGTTATAATATTAGAAATTGATTCATTTATTTATATTACTTTGTTTTTAAGTTAAGTTCGGTGCATGTTTAAATAATAAACTGGGACCAAGATGTGCTCTACTGGTGCGATGGTGGCAGAGGAGTTAAGTGGCCGCCTTGCAATCGGGAAAGGTCGCAGGTTCGCGACCCGCTCAGTCTGTTGCTGTCGTTGTGCCCTTGGGCAAGACACTTAACCCGCCTTGCCTGCTGGTGGTGGTCGGAGGGACCGGTGGTGCCAGTGTACGGCAGGCCCCGCCTCTGTCAGTGCGCCCCAGGGCAGCTGTAGCTACGATGTAGCTCATCCCCACCAGCGTGTGAATGGGTGGATGATTGTGTTGTGAAGCGCCTTGGGGGGTTGTAGAACCCTAAGAAGGCGCTATACAAATACAGGCCATTTACCATTTTTTTACTAAAATGTGAGTCTACTGAGATGAGCCACTTGGTTCCAGACATAATGAAGATTTTTAAAAAAATATACAATTTCTTTCAAAATCAGAATTTTTCTGCAGGGTATTGTTATTTTTTACAAATTATAAAATTTGTTTAATCCCAGAACATAAAAATAATTTAAATAAGATAGGATGATTATTACAGTTTTATTTTATGTATGATAATTAAAATTGGTGTTTTATGCACTTTATTGTATTTAGTGATGCGAGTGATTAGAGTTAGGGTTTGTCTTATACAAAATTGGTCCTTGATGCAAAAAACTTTGGGAACTGATGTATTTAAAAAGCACACCTTATTTAAATTGGCCTTTCGTATTTTCAAAGGCAAAGAAAAAACCAAATAAACAACATATTGTCAAACTTTTCTCACCGTGTGAAGGCTGAATGAATAAATAAAAGAATGTATTTAAAATCTGGGGGAGAACTTTAAATGAACTCAGAGGCAGATCCACCTCCTTCACTCTGAATTTTGTTGAAGCTTTAATACATGTATAATAAAACTGGCCCCACAGTAAACCAACCTCGCTCTATCAGAGAGCGAGAGAGAGGCCGGCGCTCAAATGCTTTTCAAAGGTTATGTTAATGTGAAGCGAAAGGACAACATCACCTGCAAACAAAAGAGTTGCTTCCTGTACGTCACCAAACCGGACGCTTCTTCTCTGAGCACCTCTGAATATCTTAAACAGCAGGAGTCGTACGATGCTGTGAAAAAGTCTTTGCCTTCTCACGTTTAATGCTAAATGCTTCAGATCAGCAAACATTATCAGTATCAGACGATGATAACCTGGGTAAAATCAGGGCGGTTTCTAAATGATGATTTCATTTATTGAGGTGATAAAGCTACTCAAATCAACCTGCCCGTATATGTGAAGTCATAAATCATACATTAACTGTGATTAACCACATTTTTGCAAAGCTTATTTCAATGTCATCTGTTTGATCCAGACCAGATTACAGCCAGCATTACAGCATGAAAAATTCTATGTATCCTAGTGGGGGCTTCACAGAAAGTAATTGAGAAACACTGCTGAAATGTCTCCTCAGCCTTCATTAGTGTCTACAGGAGCGGTTCATCAACAAATCAGCTGTGTTCATGATCTAAAACATGCAGGAAACATGCTGGAAGCAGACGCAGCTCCAGGCATGTCAGCTCCACTTTACTAAGTCCAGCAGAGACCGGATCGCCACTCTGAAGTTGCAAGTGCAGTAAAGGGTCATTTTAACACATAATAGCTCAAGAAAATTATTTAAAAATATGAAAAAGTTGATTAGTATGGCTTTAAGACATCACTTCAATAGAACCTGTATGACAAGTTGAAGTAGGCAAATTATCTCAAAAAGCAACACTTCATTCACCGTTCTAAAGACATTTAAGAACAAAAGATTCCACTCGGTTAAGGTCAGAGGTCATGATTAAACAATAAGAAAGAGATGAGAAAAAAGCACTCATGTAAAAGATCCAAGACCAAAACCTTTACCTACTAAAAATAACACAAAGCCCCTGCTCTGGCATTTACCCAAAACATCTTAATGATCCAACAGACTTTAAGGAAAATAATCAGCAGACTAACAAGACAAAAGTGGAACTTTTAGAAAGTGTGTGTCCTGTTCCACCCAGAGTAAACCTAACAGCGCAGATCAGAAAAAGAACATCACAGCAGCAGTCAAACACGCTGGTGGAAGTGTGGTGGTCTGGGGCTGTTTTGGACCACTAACCGATGGAACCATAAGTTGTGCCCTCTACCAGAAAATCCTAAAGGAGAATGCATGACCTTTGACCTTAAACAGGCCATTCAACCCTCCAACGTGGCTGAATTACAACATAAATGTTCCTGCTAGACCTTTGGCCTCTCAGCCCTGGGCCCAGTTTTTCAAAAGGTTTAATTTAATTTAGTAAACCTTTTTTTTGCGATCCGTGATCACGTAATCCAGCTTACCTTTGAGCCCGTTTTTCAAAGCAACATCGGATTGGATCAATCTGATCCGGATAGGAACTTTTCAGGATCACCAAATCTGGATAACCAGTGCTCAAACAGGATAGGAAATCACAATGTAGAACTATAGATATGTAAAGAGCAACAAGTAGAATAGCCAGTGTGGGGTCAATATACGTTTATGTTTATTTGAAATGAAAACACACACATTTAAAAGAAACTAACACTGCTCATTGCAGAGCATGATGTGTAATTGAGCGTTTAAGAGGCGCTTTGCATGCCTTAACTACCTGAGAGTGGAACCACAGAAAGCATGCAACATAACTCTTGTCTGTATTGTCCTGCACAACATCGCTACTAAGCGCAATGTCCCTCTCTGTGCTGACAATGATGCACCTGAGCCCCTCGGAGACCCTGACCAACCTCCTGCATTCCGCCAGAACGAGCAAACAGGACGTGCAACAAGGGACGCAATAGTTAGACACTATTTCTGATTTGGATTTGTTTTGGATTTCAAATATCAGTGATTGCCATTCTTTGCATTTTTTTGGTTATTCTGTAATCATTGCATGCATCACTAATAAATATTCTAGAAACAACATTTGATTGTGATGAACATATATATCAATTAGTGTCAGAATAAAATGTATTGTTTTTGGTCAGTTTTGACAGCTGTTTGGGGGATTATTTTATGAGGCCAAACTCTTTCTACTTTGCTGTAGGCCTCTACTGAAAGGCTGAATACGTTAAAGCCTACCTAATCACTGTAGCCTGATGGAAGAACAAATAAAATTAAAACCTTATGAAAAAATAGGATATCTTGTAAGATACTGCATGATCCAAATATATTATTATTTGATACATTATTAAAGTTTTTATACCATTTTGGGCATGAAATCCACGCTGAATCCACCCTTCTGATGGGATCAGTTTAATCCAGATTTTTTGGATCAAAGTGATCCAAATCCTACAAAAAAGTTCTGAAAAACCCAAACTAAAGGTTTGATCCGAATCAAAACCAAGATTGGATTACGTGATCTAATCCGATTATGTAATCCGTTTTTTCTTTTGAAAAACCCATTTTCAAGATTTGATCCAATCCGTTATCCAGAATCCTAGTGGATTACTTTAGAAAAACTGGGCCCTGGTGTTTAGTGATCTCATCCCAAAATAAATTAAACGTGTTTTTTATGTTTTGATTTAATTAAGTAACTGAGATTTTAAAAGTCTTCTTCCCCATTGAAGTGTCACCATCTTAAAGATTTCGCTGGAGGCTGGATGCTGCCACACAGCTGGTAGCACTGTTACCATGCAGCATGAGGTTGCAGGTTCAAATCCCGGCTGCAGCTTTTCTGCAAGGAGTTAGCATGTTTTCACCATGCATGTGTGGGTTTTCTCTGGGTGTTCTGGTTTCCTCCCACAGACCAGAAACATGCATGTTGGGTAGGTTGAATACTTTAAATTGTCCCTAGCCGTGAGTGAGTGTGTGACTAGTGATTTGTCTCTGTGTGTCCCTGTGATGGACTGGCGACCTGTCCAGGATGCCCCCTGCCTCTCGCCTGGTGACTGCCGGAGTTAGACCAGCTATCTATAACCCTACAAGTGGTTTGAAAATGAGTGAACGAGTACGATTTTGCACTCAGACCGCATTTGAAGGAGATTTAGACAAAAGCCCCACACATCCACGATATTACTGAACCACACCACACTTGGCCTCCAGGTACTCAAAAACATTCAGATCCAGGCAATACATCAGCTTCAAGAGGTTTTTATCCCTGCCCAATTTATCTCCTGAACTTGCTCCTTATCCTAACAAACAAAACAAACGTGTGATAATTACAAATCCACCTTTAATGCTGCAGAATTTTCCACCAATCACCACATATCAAAGCTTTCAGACCGTATCAGTATCTAAGCGGAAATACTTAAAGATTCTAACTGATGACTCTTGGACTTTTATGTCTCTTTTCCAAAAGCTGCTGATAAAAACATTTGAATCACAGCTTTTTTCTTTAAAATCAGGTCTTGGCTTTCCCTCGAGGCCAAAAGGAAATCAGTTGCTTTCACTTTTTTGTTTATATGCTGGATCAAGCGGAAGCTGTGAACACATCGTTTGCTGACTGAAATCGCTCTCTGAATACGGTCCATCTGAAAGCACTGATGTTAATCACAAAGCTTGAACCCTTCACACTCCATAGCATGCTGTAAGCTTATATTGAGTTGACGTTTTGTCTTCTTATGAATAAAAGATCCAGTAAATGCTCATCCATAAACCTATTTCTGCCCTACTTTTGTTCATACAAAAACATTTTCCTCAGAAATGTTATGAAAGTTTTCTTCTTAGCTCTAAAGTTTTATTTCTTTTCATCCCCAACGGATGTAATGAATAAAGTGTCCAGGAGACATCCTAACCATATGCCTGAACCAACTCAACTAGCTAGTCTCGAGACTAAGCTGTAAGCCATAATCATCACAATTATAAAACATCTGGCTTTCTATGTAATGAGTCTATCTCATATATTAATTTGACCTTTTAAGTTTAATTACTGATGGACATTTGCACCATATTCTAATTTTTTGAGTTTCACCTGTATTTACACATATAGGATGACTTGCCAGGCTAGGAAAGTGCTGCAAAGTCACTTAAAACCCAGGAAAGTAATTCCTCTAAAGAAAATCTTAACTGAACACACCTGTTTACAAATGCTACACCTGCTTATTATTAACCATGTTTGTATTTTGGATAAATGTTAGGATTTAATTTGACTTGGGTGAATATTTGTTTGCATTCAAGATCTGAAAGTGCACCAATTCAGAATGCAAATTCCAATAAAATCTGTATAACTGTGACCACTTTGTGTTTAATTACACATCAAGCTGTGGTCTTGTTTCATCGAGGCCGATCCAGACCATAAGTGGGGGTAAACAGTAACCTAAATGGGTGCAGATGGGCAAGAGGAGGGTTATTGGATTAAAATCTCTCATTTTGTCCTAAAATAAACAAAAAGTTTGGTAACAAAGGGGTTGCCAACCACAGCCGTATGCTTTCATTAGCTGTCTTCATTTCCAAAAGGCTCAGCAGACTGTGAAATATGGATCCAAATATCCAAATAATAATCTGCATAATAATAGAAGGCAGTATTGGGTTTTTCAGCTGTTCTCTGAAGTGTAGAACTAATCAAAATGTAATTAAAAGTTTATAAATGTGCATGATTTATATTTTTTTTAATACTGCAGCCATTATGCCTTTTCTGAATACTTTAAGTGATGTTTCAGATATTTGAAGTGTGTTTCTATGTAAGGCATGATGGTGGCAGAGGAGTTAAGTACCTGAACTGTAACCGGAGGGTTGCCGGTTCGAGCCCTGTCTGTTGCAAGTGTTGTGTCCTTGGGCATGACACTTAAGCCACCTTGTCTGCTGGTGGTGGTTGGAGGGACCGGTGGCGCCAGTGTAAGGCAGCCTCGCTTCTGTCAGAGATGGTCAGCAGCAGCGTCAGGATCTTTTCTGTGCAGCTGCTTTACAGTTGTTTAGTGAGCGTAAGGAGTTGCTGTTCTCTGAAGAGCGGGGGGGTGAAGGGGGACGCCGTCCCTCCGGTCTCCGTCGACATGGACCGAAGAGTTGGGGGGCAACCCCAAGCTACTGCCTGGCATCACCCATGGGGATGGTGGTGATTATTCCGCTGCTTGAAGAGTTTATTCATTTTCAGTTAAATGTGAACACGATCAACGTGTTTTTTTCCGCCTTCCACTTGAAGCAGAATTAAATGTCAACATGCTACCTGCTAACATTAGCATTAGCTGACCTGGTTGTGGATTCATGCTTTATCCCTAACTTTGTACCATTTCTGCCTTTTAGAGTATTTGTTGTCTTTGCTGGTTTCTTTATTTTCACCTAGATTACCACGTTGTGCACCAGTAAATTGTGCTCAGGCTGCGGTGCGCACATTTAACAAATCCTCGAATCAGTAAAAAAATGATTAGAGGAATTTATTGAATTGAACCATTTGAGCGTTCGTTTCAGCCCTAGTTATTGTATTGAGTAAGTTATATTTACATCTAAGTCAAGCTACAGCAATAATCAAGTTAAGACCTGAACCAGAGTGGGAGCCTTTATCCTAGTTTAGATGTCCGTTAGAAAACTGAATTATTGGAAGACGTTCGCTCTACTCCACGACGGTAGGTGGCGACGTGCCCTTTTGTGTCGGCATTCTTCAGGGTAGCCTTTAGCAAAACACAAGTAGTAAAACACTGGCAGGAGTGAAGCAGACGGAGTAAAAGCAGGATATGTCTAATGGCTGAAGGAATGGAAAACAACAACGCTGCAGCAGATATTTTGGTACGTACTGTTTGACGGTGTTACACGTGTTACTTTGTGGTGATGATGTTATCAGAAGACCACTTCCGTGGTTTCATCATTTCCTGTAGGGGGAGTGCCCAGACCGGTCATAGCTCAGCTAAGCTGGGATGTTGTTTAGTTGCAGAGAAATTCAGTTTTCTAACCGTATTATCTCAGTGCCTTAGCTCGATTAGGAGTCAGCCAGATCGGTTCAACTTCAGCCGGACTAAAGTTTTACATGCATTAAAAAAGTTCAGTCGAACTAAGACAATAAATCGGTTGTCTGACACTCCATGTAAACGTGTTTGTGTTTGACGATGTAAAGTTGTAAATAAATATTATCATGCTCGTTGTGGATAACTTCCTGATCAGCCTCTGTTTGAAGAAATAGAGTTGACATCCTTTATATAAGGCCCGGTTCACACGGCAGGATTTTAAATTGTTGGACGATTTTCAAAACATGAGAGACGCCACATGTGGCGATTAAAAATCACAGATATAACAGTTTTGGCCCTACTGTGTGCAAAAACTACACGGCACACACAAACCGATTTCACAGACAGACATTCTCAAGCCGGGGTTACCTCACTTAGTTTCTGATTGGCTACATGTCACATTAAACAGTTTGTCCTTGGCAATCAAACATGTTTAAAGGCCCTATCAGTGATATTCATAGAAATCATGGTAAAAACTGCGACTCTTTAGCGCCATGCAGTTTCGAGTAAGTATTGCAGCTACGGTGGCCCACTCAAAAAGGCAACAACTCCAGCGTTCACTCCAGCTATCTGGTTCGTTTTTTTATAAAAAAGCATGAGATTGATTTATTTCCAGTCTCTGTAGCCTAACCCACACAAAGCATATAACTACTCAAGCAGGTAAAAAACATTTTTTAATGAGTGTTCAGTCTTAATGCATAATGCCACACGTAGCCCCCCCTCCCCATCCCCCGACAAGACGATGCGC
>SSNS01000009.1:4361292-4420730 GCA_006937985.1 Aphyosemion australe
AGTCAACAAACATCACGGCATTTCTAGGGGAAACACTGCTGTTAGCTGTTGTATCAACCTACCAGTCCTGAAGGAAGCTAGCATAGCTGCCTGTCACCGATTCACACACGGAGGAGGGGTGGCATCAGCTGTGGCGTCCGGTGTCATGTGGATCAGAGCAGCGGAGTAAACAAGAGTCTGCCGGTTAGCCATCAGCTGATCGGTGTGCGCCGCAGTGAGGATCGAGATGGAGCTAACATCAACCACTGGCTGTTTAGCGATCGGATAGCCGATGAGGTTTGGCTGGAGCCGGGGACACGCTGTGGAAATAAAGTACCGGTAACTAATGCTAACATGGCTACCGGCTAGCGGACCACCGTTGGGAGAGACACGGCAGGCTGCGGTAAGAGAGGAGACTTTAATAGAAGGAGCTTTCTTGAAGAAGGACTTTGGAACTGATACGTTGGGACCGGATTGGGAGCTTTATTATGAAGAAAAGATCAGCTGAGGTGAGTCATAAAAACACTTGGATGCTGGTGTCTAGCTGTTGCGGGCGGGGTTCTCATCATATGCGGCTGCTGAGTGTTGGAAATCAATAAGACCTGACATATTTGATGTGTCTTTTGATTTCATTGTTTGTTATTCAAACTAACAAAGTACAGCAACAGTGTAACAGCTAGTCTCGTCTCTTCTTAGTTGCATTGTCAGACGCCATGCTTCCACGGCGCACTGCTGCCCTCTGCTGTTTCTTTCAGGTTACAGTCATAGTGCAAACGCGTAACTCAGAGCTCGTATGTCCCTAAATAGCTACCGTATTTCAAGATGGAGGATGACCATGGAGCGTCGACCACAATTTATGTATTAAAAATGTAAAATTTGAAGCTGAGAGGAATATTTAGAATTGATGTTGGTGAGAAATATTAATGAAAAAGGACAAGTTTGTGCACTGGATACACAGAATTTGGTAGTAAACAGGTAAAAATATTACACATTGTGGCTTTAATGTCCCCAATGTATGATTGGAGCGGTCCTGACATGTTTCTGAGCAGATCCGAGCTCTCTTAACACACCACTCACTTAGCAGGAGTGTCTGATAAAATTATTTTTATGGCAATTACGGTAACTGAGCGCATCTTTGTCAGTAGGGGAGGATCAGGTCAAAAATCGGTATGATTATCTAGCCGTGTGGACCGGGACTAAGCTAGCTACTAGTCCAAGTGCAGCCAAGACCAAAGTGGATCTTAAAACAGCCCCAAGCTCTGAATTTGACTGCAGGTTTTGTAATGTTATTTTGTAAACCTGTACATTTCTTTCTGTTTTGCTTTGCACAGTTTCTCTTTTACAAACACAAATATCATCATCAGCAGAAAAATGTAGCAGCAAACAAAGGTCATTCAGGAAGCTGTCTGCAACAGGAACAATAGTATTTTTTACAGAGAAACCCAACAAAATAGGTAAAACATCTCTTCAAACTTTATCCTTCACCTGAAGAGCTTTATGTGTCCCAAAATGTAGATAAACCTCCTCATGCTGGTACTCCAGTTCCATTTAATCCCAGGGAGCTGATGCAAACATCCCATCTCACTGGAAGTCACACTTTTCTCCAAACAACATCATAATTCCAGGAAAGTTCTTTTTATCCACTTTTTTGGGATGATGCATGCTGCAGCAGAAACAAACGATCACTCAAAATGATGAACAAAGACACCAGCGAGTTTCTTCACATTTCCTCACAGGACCACGTTAAAGAGATAGGATTGAACAAGCTGAACCAAATCTCCTGTGTTTGGAATAAAACCATGAAAAATTGCAGGGATAAGGACTCCCAGTCGAGAAGTTTTGATGTTAAGGTGTGATTGCATCTTCTAGGAAGATGCATCAAAGACAGTGTTGGCATTCAGGCTAATGGCCTGTGAACACAGCTCCAGATAAACAGTCTGGTGCTGTTGAGTCCACTGTTTGTTTGGCTCAACACCTGCGTCAACTTATCCATCTATCTGCAGTTTTAGCAATCAGCTGATTACACTTTAATGAATGATCTGTGCTTTTATTTTCACCCCTTCTTCACTTCTAGACTGTTCTCCAAGAGCAATGACTCTTACACGCATTCAGATCCAGTAAACATGAAGATAAAAACCTTAATCAGTCAAAATCAACGTCTGACCCGACCAGAACCAGATGTCTCACACCAAAGTGAGCTTTAGCATCTCACTCTATTTAGATGCAGAAGTCTTAGAAAAGTTTGACATTTTTTGAAATATTCTTGTGCAGAGTTTGAAGGAAAGATGGAACTTAATGTGTCATTGAACCAGCGTCCTGGTACAACGAAACAAAGTCTTCAGTACAACTTTTGCAAGATCAGACATACAGCACATAAACACATAAAAACAGGAAAAAGGTTGACTGTGGGAATGCAGCCACTACGGCACTAATAATTATTATTATTCAAGATAAAAATGAAGCAGCTTTTATATATAAAATGCATTGTGCTAAAGTATAATTCTTGGAATGAATCAATAGTTCTCCAGAAATTCTGAAGGCCTTTCAAGGAGTTTTGTTTGAGCCTGAATGGTTCATAACTCAGATTGAAGTGGCTTAAATTTAAAAGAAAAAAAAAACATCTGAAAATGGTCAAAAATTGGAACAAGAAATTAAAACTTCGAAAGACCTTCAGAAAGCCAGGAGAAATATTGATCAAGACGTGAAAGGTTTCTAGAACGTTGGACTCCTTGGTAGTAAAATAAATCTTTTACAGCAATGACTCCAAACTTTTGCACCCATCTCATCACAACTCTACACCCTTCATTACTCAGATCTGCAGATCCAGCTTTGGAAAACCCAGAGCTAATTCCAGACTTTCACTTTGAAATGGCAGAGGTGAATTGTGTTTAAATTAAGTATTACCGATGTTCCTAATATCTTTCTCTACTCTTAACTTCACAAAATCCTGTCACATGTGTACCATGTTTAACCTCAGAGAGGTACGTTTAGACATGTTTTAGTTTCTGTTCATTTAATTCTGAACCAACCACTCAATATTACAGTAAAATGTACTTTTCTACTTACTGTGTATGACTCATTTTTGCTCGTCATCTAGAATTTTCTGGTGCTGAGCCGTAGCTGGACACAGCCATGAAACACACGGAACACGAGTCAGAAAGTCACTATTGTGTTTTAAAAACGGGCTGCAGTGGTCAAATTTGACCACAGGATTCTTACTTCATTCTTACCTAATGCACTTTTAAAGGTCATTCTGAAGAGTTTTTCTTTTAAAAGTTATAATTACTTGTTATAGAATAGCCTTTGTTCAGAGAAATTTACATCCAGCAGGACTGATGATCTACCAGCTAACTTGACTGCAACCACGACTGAAGTGTATTCCTAAAACAAGTCCAATCCCTCCAGTAACTTTTGCACTGCTGTCATTACATTACATGGTCATTTACATATTTTGGGCTGTAATGACAAGCTAAAGAATGACTTGTCCAAACAAAATAACTTTTTTAACACAAAGTGCATCGCTGCTGTCTTAAAGCTGCAATAGCAAATCTACAAAACAAGCTAGCTTTTAAATACAAACACGGTCACGGAACTCTCACCCATCCCGTCGGCTATCATCCCTGGCTGACGTCCGCCTGATACCGGATCGCACATTGCCAGAATAAACAAGGGAGAACACCAGTCACCGTTTTCTAGGTCCAAACGTCTCTTGTTGTCCGTGACTTCAAATGGTGTTTTTCTTTTTGGGACTCTGGTAGTTTGTCCTAAAGTTGAAGTGGTAGCAGCCGGCTGTTTCTCCTCTGATATTATTGAGCACCAGTGGTGTTCTGTTGCTGAATACGTGAGTGTGTAATGAATGGTAAATGCAGAAGTGCGGTGTTTCGATGAGACCGACAACCGGATGGTCCAATGGTTGCTTTCGTACCAAGCCGTGTTATTGGCGGAGGTTTCTAGACAAATTTGACAGAACCATTTTTTTATCTCCACAATATATTTATAGCTGTATTACGTTAGAACGTTGTTAAGAGGCATGAAAAAATTGTTTTAAGCTAGCTTGTTTTGCAGATTTGCTAATGTAGCTGTTATTACTTCCAAGTTTTCACTACAACTGATGTAAATGTTGTTTTTTATCTTTGCACATTTGCCAATTTTGTATTACACAGTTATTTCTGCAGAGAAAAGAAGAAATTCATGCCAAATCTGGATGAAGTGTTCCTTTTTTCTGTTGCAAGTGACATTTATGCTTGTAAATAATGATAGAATTCCATGTAAATAACTGCATAATGTCAAATTGATTATAATGTAGAGGTTTTTAGATAAATGTAGTATAAACTGCTATTTAGATATTGTAGCAGTTTTAATGGGTGTGACGGTGGCAGAGGAATAAAGAGCCAGCCGTGTAACCAGAAGGTTGCAGATTTGAGCCCTGCTCAATCTGTCGCAGTTGTTGTGTCCTTGGGCAAGACACTTCTCCCTCCTTGCCTGCTGGTGGTGGTAGGAAGGCAGGATCAGCAGCGCCTGTGCTCGGCAGCCTCACCTAACCAAACTTTTCCAACAGCATAGTTCACCATTTTCAGTCCCTTCTTCCTTGTGGTTCTAAGCGTGCTAACCAGCCTGAGTAGTGTCTTTTAGACTAGCCATTAGCGCATCAATCTGGTCAGAACTAAAACTTCCACTCCAACTCAGTTTAAAGAATCTGATCTGTCACTTTTTGTGCTGAAAGGAGGACCTCAGATATCAGGTTTGAGTATATCTGAGGAGCAAGAGGAGGCTGTTTGTTACTGACTACCGTATCCCTTTTGAAGCACACAACCCACAGTAAAGTTCAAGTCTATTTATGATCACACGACTGCCTAACAGAATTATAGATGTACTTCCTGATGTCAAAGAGACAACCTGACAGTAAGCTGGTTGGAGAGGCAGAGAAATGTTACAAAGAGGATGTGGGCAGGTTTTGTCTAACTGCCAGGACTGTCCGGGCCATTCCTGCCATTAATAGAAATGTTGACATGCTGGAGGGAAATTAGTCAAGACAGCTCTTTCATAAAAGCCTGAATGGAACAAAATGAGACACATGATTCATGACAGGTTTGTGTTTGAAAGAGTTAAATTTATCTGCTAAGTCACAATTTTCCCATCAAACAGTTTCTGTGTTTATTCTGGCAAAAAATAATAATTCAAGTTTATTCATGAAGAGTTTTTTATCTGGTTTTAATGAAATTTTATTTGAGTTTATATAAGACACTTTCAATCATGATCCAAGTCTTAGAAACCAACACATCTTTGGAGCTGAAGGTCTGCTCGCTGTGGTGGCTGCATAATTAACACAGAATAATCAGCTGTGGAGTCTTTTCCTAATGTTCCATGCTATCCCAGACAGTAGTTAAATGTTGGTTGGGTTTAAGCAAAGGAAAGCTGGACAGGAGTTGTAGTTTAAACTGATAATTATTTTGTTTAACTCCTGAGTGCTTTTCAAATCTGTTCTCTAACTTTAAACTCAAACATCCAAAGAGAGCAAACTTAGTTTATATCACAAGCTTTGTTTAGTATAATCTCATCTCAAATGTACTAATTGGTATTCTTTAAAAGGTGTCCTAGAATGCAATTAATCAACAATCTAAAACAGTGCTTTGAGCCTCTTAAAAGCATAAGAAATGTTCTTTTGGCTTTCATCTGTCCCAGGAGCCCTGATACAGGCCAGTCTAAACTCCTAAACCAGCCTTGCTGTGAAAAGAGCTGTTTGCCCCTCCCACTCAGCCAGGACATATGATAATGAGCTGCTTGCTGATTGGTTGGTTTCCCCAGAAGGCCTTAGACACTGGAAACATGCAGGTTTGAGGAGGCGTGGCTCCCCCTTATGACGTGTTAAGGAAGACTTTCTCAGAGCAGAAGTTTTACTCTCGCCTTTTTCAACTTTCTAATTTACATAAAAAGTAGGTCACATATATTTTTGACTTTTTGGCGTGCTACTTTTGACCACCCAAGCTGTCTTTATTCAACAACAAGGAAAATGTTGGTTTACATTATAGGTTCTCTTTAATTAAATCTTATAAAAGTTTTTTTGAGGGTGCATTATGTAAGAATTAAGTAAGAATGACATCCTGTGGTCAAATTTGGGTACTGCAACCCATTTTCAAAACAAACGAGTGACTTTTTCACTGCCGTTCTGTGAATTTCATGACTGATGCCAGTTACGACTCAGCGCCAGAAGATTCTAGATGACGAGCAAATACGCGTCATACACAGTAAGTTGATAAGTAGATAAATACATTTCGCTGTAATATCAAGTTATTTGTAACTGAAAAAGTAGCTTGAGATATTTTTTAGAATTGACTATTTGCTTCAAATTTCCTGTTAGCATTGTTAGCTCAAGTTAGCCTCTAGCGTTCTTTACCCAGTATTAGAGTAAAACAAAAGGATGGCTTCTTAGGGGTATGTTATGGAAATTTTTCACCAAACCGATGAGACACACAATGAAAGGATAGAACACTTTGTCTTTTGTATTATTTATTACCGAAGGCATAAAAAGCGTTCTATGAAGGTCATAAAATGGGCCCAGAACCAGGGTTTACAGACAGCTTTATAGTCCTGCAGGTCTCTCTCTCTCTCTTTCTCTCTCTCACACACACAAACACACACACGTTGACAAATCAAATGTAAAAACAGCCTCCTCTCGTCATCTTCCTCCTCCTTTTCTCCCCTCCTTCCCAGGCATGGTAGACACAACTCACTTCCCTAGCTAGGCGTCAAGGCTACCTGACTAGCAGGAGGCATGCACAGAAAGTCTGCACTAAGAACAATTATAAGCCACGATATTTGAAACACTGTTTGACATTAAAATTTCCATTACAGGTAAAAGAAATAACTTCTGGGTCGCTCCTGTTACTGGCTTAGGTTCTCTACTAAACACTCAGTGCGTTTACATGGGCAGTATCAACATCTAAGTCGATCCAGGTCGAACTTATGATAATAAGCTGCGAGTCTTTATCCTCGTTTACATGCGCTTTAGAAAACCGACCTCTCAAATGAAGTTCGTTCCAATCCGGTACAGTAGGTGGTGACGTGCCCTTTCATGTCGTGCATTGTTCCGGTTAGCTTGTAGCAACACAACTTGTAAACAAACGCTGGTGGGAGTAAATGAGACGGAATTGAATCAGGATATGCACCGTGGATGAAAGAATGGACAACAACAACGCTGCAGCACAGCTTATTGGTACGTACTGCACTGTTAGATGTTGTTACGCGTGTTACGTTGTGGCGGTGATATCAGACGAGCGCTACTGCGGCCGCGTCACTTCCGGAACGTGAGTGTCCACTCGGGTCAGCCGAGCTGACCCGTTTACATGCAGAATGAAGTCAGATAACTACCGCATTATCTGGGTGCTTCAGCCCGATTAGAAGAAGTTCACTTTCAGCCAGACTAACTTGTTTACATGCATTTAAAAAAACCGACCATAGTCTTTTTAGGGGAAAAGTTCGGATTTCTGTTGCGCATGTAAACGTACTGACTGCTGCGTTTTGCTGACTGGTGTCACAGACTCAGCAACCCTGCAGGCTCACAGATTGTAAACAAAGACTACGTCCCTCTGTGTACATTTTAAAAGGAGAAAAACTGCCCCCCCGAGAAGGAAATCTAATGTAACCGTCCCTCCAACATGATTGAGACAGACTGTTCTGTGATTATTTCACTGTAGAATTCTATTGAACCTTTAAAGGATATCATTTCATTGTAGCAAACATTCCATTCTAAACTGTGGTATATTGCTCAATTTCACATCAAATCCTTTTATTAAAAGTTTCCTTTATTAGATACAGTCACCAGTTCTTATTTGATACGCTTTTGTCCATGACCCAGCAGCTGCTTCAGGCCTTAACTGGATGTTCTGAGACTTTCCAACCAGTCTCAGTTGTCTTGACTTTTCCCGTCTCTCCGCCTGCTCCTCATTCCCCAGTCATCCCTCTCAATATGAACACCAGCCATTTGCACCTGCTCCCTGCCAGATTGCCACATTGTCTGTTGTTGCTAGCCTGTCAATATGCTGTAGCTTCCCTCATCTGAACCAACTCTTATTTCTCTACCTGCATTTCTTCTCTTACTTTTGTATGAACCTCTTATGACTCTGAGCATTTGTTTAGTTCAGTCTTATTTACCTGCTTTGCTTCACCGTCTGCAGCTGAGTCCTCTAATGCCACACACTCACCTGTGGCTTTTACAGGAAATCCTGTATTGTTAGTCATTTAGATTTCCAGTCATCACACCATCGCAGTGATTATCTCAGTAGGATCTCGACTCTGATCTTTTAGCTTGGAGCTTTCTCTGTGATTTTCTAGGTTTTCTCTAAAAGCTGCTATTTGCTCCCCCAAACCATGCATGTTAGGCTAATTTGTGGCTGAAGCTGTGCGTGTGATCACTTTCCTGCATTGGTCATGTGACGGGGTGGCTGAGCAGTCACATTAGCACAGCAGAGAGAATGAAAATAAGATAAAGTGTAAAGAGGGAATCAATATGGACTGATTTAAGATGCTGTTCAATATCCGGAAGCTTTAGCCTTTGCACAGACAAAATTAGACGCAAATTTTAAAAAGGCTTGATCTGTTGACAAAAGAACTGTATATCACCCAAAGCTTCAACTGATTTTTATATATTTATTGATTCAATCAAAGACTGATGCTATCTTCCCTTTTTCCCAATGTAAAACTGCATGCAGCCGATATTTAAAATCGTTTTTGTGTGATCCAAACTAAAGCTCCAATTGTGAGTCATGCTGTATGTAGGATGGGTTTTACAAGCAGAGCCATTACAAGGATATCTGTAGGATGGCCAGACTTTATCTCTGAGTCAAAAATCAGTCAGGACGTAAATTCATTGTGTCAATGAACATTATGTGTATAAAGCAGCATAAAAATAACCGAGTAAATATAGTCAAAAAAAGTTACAAAAACATTTCTTTTAACTTTTAAATTATATTTGGGAGGCAAATTCACTCACAACTATCAGCAATATATATTTACACATTTTAAAAAGTTATTATCCACTCATATGTTTTCTTGGGCTTATTTGAGGTAGAGCAGGGGTGTCCAAACTGTGGCTCGGGGGACATTTCCTGCCCTCGGAGTGATTTTGTGCAGCCCCCAATAACATTTCTGAACATATCTACTGGCCAGAAACCATCAGCAGCAGTGAACTTTGGCAGAAAACAAACCAGATGCCTGCCGACGGGCATGGATATAGCACACCTTATGAAAACCAATGGACAGTATTACCAGACAAATTCTAAGATGGAACCCACAAGGAAAACGCTGAAGAGGTCGACCAAGAAACACCTGGTGCCGAGATCTGGAGGAAGACATCAAGACCATGAAAATAATGTGGAACCAACTGGAGAGAAAAGCCCAGGACAGAGATGCCTGGAGATCCCTTGTGGGTGATCCCAAACCATCCTAATCGGCAGAGAGCATCCCCTTTTAGAGGAATTTGTTTCCCTCCCCTAACATCAAGGGTACTTATTGCCATCTATTAGGTGAAATCGGTACAAATATTCTTTTGTCCCAAACACTCTAAAAGCTTTTATTGAGATTTTAAAATGTCTAATGTTTTTATTGCTTGTTATTGAGTTTGGTATTTGTGTTGATTATTCCTCGACTATCTTTGAATTAAATTTCTCCATGTGGAACAATAAAGAACTGAACCTGAACTAAACATCTATGTTGCCTTATTGTAATAAAATATTTTAATATTCTTTACAATTTTACTACCATATATATATATTTTTACTTGTATTGCCCAAAAGCAATTTTAAATTTGCAAAAATAAATAATTTATCATAAATTCTCATTCTCTTTTTTTCCCAAGTGCAGAAGTTAAAGGGGAAATAAAAGTTGAGCAAAGGTCCATGTCCTCACTCGTTTGATTTCTAAGAACAAAATGTGCTTTAACAATAGAAATGCAGTAAGAAGGAGCTGCTTGATGACTGAGTGGGTGTTTCAAGTGTTTATTGAATCTCTTGATCCAACTAATGCGTGGTGGGGAAAACCAAACAGCTCAGTCTTTGGTGATAGTCACATCTTTCCAAACCACAACCAAAGTTCACCAAACATGTTCTTATTTAACTGTTAATATTAGTAAAGAAAAATGATTTTTCTATTAAAGCCACGTAACGATATAGTCTGGAGATGCAAGGTTTCCAGCACACCACGGGGGTTTGGCAGTCTGGATTAATTTTTTCTTTTTTATGACTCACTGCCTCCTCGCTAAGACTGAGCACCAACAGGAGATTGACTCTAAAAATAAAGACCAGGCACCATGAGCTTTTCCTCTCATACTATATGTCTTTGCATGGGTGCTGACGCAGAATCAGAGGTGCTGGGCATAAAAAGACACTCATAATACTCTGTTATTCTGAGGGGGAAAAAGGTGAAGCTACCGAGCAACAACGAGAACCAGAACGTCGTTATGAATGCATGTTTGGTGATGTGAGCGCCGATCCCTCAGGATTTCATATGTTAAGAGGAGAGGTTTACAGCAGCATCATCTGAAAGGTCAGCATGAGTGGAGAGAACCGGAAAGGTCACAGCAGAATCAAACATCTGAATCATTAGATTTTATTCTAGGTTTGTTCCATTTATTTAGTAAAACCTCCCCGGCCTTCAATGCCCTGCTGCCCTGAGATGGATTTTATAAGAAGACACGCTGTCTAACAAGGCCAAAGACGTCTGCAGGCTCGCAACATTTCACTGCCTATTTAATTGGTCTGCTTAGCAATAATCCTGATCCTTCATATGGCTGTTTCCATAGGAACTAAGTGATGCACAAAACAGACTGATAAGACACTTAAAGTGTAGAAGAAGAAAATCTATTTATATTTAAAGCAAAACCAAGTCACACACACACACACAAAGGAAAACGTTTGGCCGTTGCTCAAAAAATAAGCTAAATTTGTGACTTTTAGCACGTATGATTTTATTACATGACAAACATAAATATAAGCCTTGCTGCAGGCGAAGTGACTAATCTGAGATGGAGTTTTTCTCATCAGGAAACAAAACTGTAAAATGAAAGAAGATGCTCTATTTCCTTAGGCAGGATTCCACATAAGGCACTTTATTTATTTGGTAATTCTTTAAAACAGAAAAAAAAACTTTTTGTTTTGTATGTTCTCATGTGGAAAAAACCACTCATTTGTACGTCACTCTGGATAAAAGCATCTGCCAAATAAACAAAAAACCTACACACCATGGGTTTTTGGGGGACTGGAACTTGAAATGGTGAAGGATTTACTTTCATTTGGTTGTGAAATGTCTAAACCATTATTTAAAAGCTAACATGAGGCAGCTCCATAATAAATACCTTTTGGACTGGGTTAGGGTTAGCCCCCTCACCCCCTAACTAATGCAAAATGTTTCCAAAGCACATGAAGATTTTAGTTCAGAGTTGTTTATTACACATCTTAATGAAAGCAAATTAAACTACCATAATGAATGGGATAATGATGACCTATTAAAATTGTGTTTGTTAGCACAGCATTGACTAATAAACCCTTTTAGCACAACACGTTCAAACTGACACCGAGTCATCTTCTCACATTGGTCTTGTATATGAAATGATTGTTACGCCTCTGTGAGGAGGTAGTCACAGGGCCGTGGTAACGAGTAGGGTGTAGGTGGGAGGCATTTTAGTAAATATACTTCACTCTTTCAGTTCATTTGTTGTTGTTTTTTATTTATTTATTATTTACTTTGGAGAGATCTTAAGTAAAATTCTTCATCCAACTGTTATTTTTCCAAATCTAAAGAGAGACAAATGTGCTGAAAATATTTCTAATATAATTTTTAAAAGAGCAATATTACTAATAAAATGCAATTTATCTAGTATTAATCCTATAATATGTTTAAAAGCTGTTTTAGTCATCAGTATTGAAAGAATGGCAACAACTGCAGTTACAAATATCAACAAGTATTGATCATTTATCCATATCTCACACACTTTTTGCTGTCATGGTCACACAGCTTAGTGATAAGGTAAAACTTAGGGATGCACTGATATAAAAAGTTGGGCCAATATCAATATTGGATATTAATAATGCTGTTATAGACAATATTTACTGATACTATAATATATATGATTCCCAGCACTTTCAACACTGTGTAAAATAATCCACATCACGAATATTGCATCTCTGCTTCAGTTAAACACCCCCACAATCCTGAACGGCATCACTGCCATTAAATGTTCATCTAAGTCAAGCTATGGCAATAATGAATAATTATCCTGGTTTACATGTCAGTTAGAAAATCTAATTGTTGAAAGAGATGGAAAGGAAAAAATGGAAAGATCCGAGGCACTCCGAACTGAAGTAAACGTCCTTTAGGAAAGAGGGATGAGCCGACTCGTTTCAGTCGCATCAGACCTTCTTCTGGGCTTTTTACCATACAGACCACAGGTGTCCTTATAAAAGCAACGTCTAGTCACGTGATGCAGTCACATGATCAGAAACCTTAAACAACAAAAATACTGTATTAGTACTGATAAAGAAAAACTGATAAGAGATTGGAGAGTCTAGATTTTACCTAAAAACCAACCAATAAAAAAAAACACATCAAGGGGGGCAGTTGAGGTGGCTCAAGCATCTGGTTAGGATGCCTCCTGGACGCCTCCCTGATGAGGTTTTTCGGGCACATCCAATCGGGAGGAGACCCGGCTGGCCAGGGAACGCCTTGGGATTCCTCAGGAGTGGCTAGGGAGAGGGAAGTCTGGGCCTCCCTCTTTAGCCTACTGCCCCCAGACCTGACACCAAATAAGCAAATGAAGATGGATGGATGGATTTTTAAAAAATTGTATGTTAGATAAAGGATCAATCTACTACTGCAAAAAATCTATATATTTAATCAAAAATTGTTGTGTAGTACGACAAAAATTATATAAATAGAATGCAGAAGAGAAAAACCGAGAAGTCCAGCTCCTTGTTGAGGCCAGGAAACCTGGTGGCTTGCAGCGTGTCAAACCAGTAGGTTTCTCTCTGGGTCAGAGCTCTTAATAAGTCTCCACCCCTAACTGAAAGAGATGTGTTCGACTCCACGACAGTAGAGGGCATCATACGCCCTTTCATGTCTGCATTCTTCCAGTTTCTTCTTTAGCGACACACAAATAGTAAACAATTGCTGGCGGGAGTGGAGCAAACGGAGTAAAAGCAGGATATACACAATGGCTGAAGAAATGGATGATGCTGCTGCACATTTGGTACGTACTGTACTGTTTTGTCTAGCGGGGGAGGGCCCAGGCCAGTCATAGCTCTGCTGTTTACATGCAGAAAATTTGGTTTTCTAACCACATTATCTGAATACCTCATCTTGATTAGGACTTCAGCCAGACTAAGGTTTATACATACGCTTCAGTCGGACTATTGCAATAATCTGTTTTTTTCTTACATCATATAAACCTGCATACTGTCCAAACAGATGGCCAACTCCTTCCTGATATACCGTATATGCAAACAGCAACAAAATGGACATAAATATCGGTTGTTAATATCAGCCCAGTTTTACTAATCAGACAAAAACATATTACCTGTAATAGATTTTTAAACAATAATAATGCTTTTATTACAACTAGACTGGATTACTGTAGTTTTGTATATCTGCATAAGCCAGTTTGCTGTTGCTGCTCCCAAACTGTGGAACTCTTCTCCAGTCAGCTTTGGAAAGGCTGTTTTTATAGACACATCTCTTCACCTCAACCTGATTTTTTGTTTGATTGTTTATTTTTACATTTTATGTTACTTTTAGTGAATTTAACAGGCTGTACAATACTCTACCTTCTTTGTGTTTTATTGTATTTTATCATGTTTTTTATTCATTTGTGTTCAGCACTTTGGTCAGTATTGGCTGCTATTTTTTTATTTATTTGTTTGTTTGTCTTTTTAAGGGCTTTACAAATAAAGTTGGCTTGGCTTCAGCCCACTAGAGGAAAAGCAAGTCTAAAATTCTGGGTACTGCATACGGTGAGTGCCAATTTTATATTTTTGTCTTTGTTGATTTTTTTATAATAAATCATAATAGACAAATGTATAATTATCACATCAAAATTAGCCAACAACTATTTCAATAAAAAAACAGACATAACTAGTATTTTCTTATGTACCAGGTTTTAAAGCGTTAAAACAATCCAAAGTGTGGACCCTTTGAATACAAATTCTAGTAGCAAGTTGTTTCAGATATTCTTGATTTTAATTTTGACTCATAAAAAAATTAGGACAGCACAATTAGTTAGCACTGTTGCATTGCAGCAATACGGTCTTGGGTTTGACTCCCAGCAGGAGCCCTTCTTTGAGGAGTTTGCACATTTTCCTCATACATGCATGGGTTTTCTCTGGATTTCTCCTTCAGACCAAAATAAACAATTAAAATCTGTTAGGTTAACTGGTGGCTGTGAATTGGCCCTAGGTGAGTGTGTATCAGTGTCTATAGGAGGCCCTGTGACCGTCTGGTCCAGGTGTCTCTCAGTGAAATCCTCCCTGCAACCCTAGTGGGCGTAGAAAAGAGGTGGATGGATAGACACAAAGTCATGTTGACCAGGAGGAATATTTAACATTTAAAATGTTTTTGAATGTTTGACTTCCATAATTACTGCTGCAGCTTTACACACTTATATTCATTAATGTGTCTTTGTTCAACCATCCTGGCTGCCTATGTCACTTCTGTTCTGTTTTATACATTTTTAAATTAAAGTTCAGCAAACAGCGCCCCTTCCTGTGCTCCTGTCCTGAAGACAAACCACATAATGACATATTCCTCTGATGGAGCGAGCACTCCTGAGCAGCACCAAATAAAAGCAGACAGAATTAATTGCAGCTCGCGGTGGTGACCTTTTCTGTTTGATAAATCATACAGCCTCAGTGACTGTCATTAGCCTCGTAGATGGAAAACACACAGCTTTGAGAAATGATCTTAGATCGGGGGATCTAGAGCCATATCGACCCAGCCGTGCTGAGCTTGCAGCGTGCACACACACACACACACACACACACACACACACACACAGTTGCAAGCAGAATGTGTAACATTTTTCCTCTTTTCCACTTTAAATGAGACAGAAACGACATTGCTGTCTAGAGAAAAGTTTAATTTGTACTTCATCACTCAGAAACAGAAGCATTTTCCTGAATTTCAGATTTCAACAGGAGTCACACCAACAGTCTTGTTTCTGATTTATTTAGGGAGGAAGCAACATGTTTCTCTAGGTTTAAAAAGACAATGTCAGAGCAGAAAGTTTTAGACATCAGGATTTGTAAAAATCTTGTGAACGTTTGTAGACGACACAATAAGATAATGTCAAAACATTAGATAATAGAGAGGTGATACCTAATGATGCTCTTCAAAATTAATATACATCATGCAATTACACACACACACACACACACACACAAAATGCATCATCACTTTACAGCTAAAGTGGTCCTGGTAGTTTTTTGTTTTGGACAGATGAAACTGAAATGATGACTAAAACAAAACCTTGAAGCATTTCATGCAAATGTGATGCTTTTAACAACTGACCTGCCATCAGCAACACCAGATCAGGCACCAATATACACTAACTTATTTGTTTTTGATACACTGGCCATGAAACTTTGAGAGGTTTGACCTAATATTCTAAGTGACAGAGTCAAAACTTTACTTTTCAGAAATGAAACATTATAACCAAACTGGAAACAAAAATCATAAATTTGTGATTTATTTAACAGAATCAGAGTTCTTTAGCTCTGGTTTTGATCCTATCAACACAAACTGTAAAGTCAAAATGCAAACGTAAATTACTGAATTTAAATTAATAAAATGCAATGAACTGAGCACCACTAATCAAAATCTCCGTTCAAGTAAAAATCTATTAAAGATTGTTATTTGTAGAAAATAAACATGACTGGTTTTTTTCTTAAGATGTTCAAAATCTGTGGCGACAAAAAGGATTTTCAATTTAAAAAATTATAAAATGAATCCAGTTTAATTTGTTTCAAAAGTTCAATATAAAAACATCAAAGACTGAAGTTAATGGGGGGGTAGAAGGGATGCTTCCTCTTTAATGCAGGTTGTGTTTGTGCAGATGTTGCTCAGCAATAAATAATATCCAGCATCACTTACTGAAGTTATTCTTTTAGAACAGTGGTACTCACTCCTGGTCCTGGAGAGCTGGTATTCAGCATGTTTTAGTTTTAACTCTGCTTCAACACACCTGATTTCAATCAGCAGGTGATTAACAGGCTTCTCAAGAGCCTGATGAGCTGCTGCACAGGTGATTCAACCACTGAATCAGGTGTGTTGGGGCAGAGAAACAAGGGAAACATGCTGGAAGCCGGCTCTCGAGAATAACTTATAATTTAGAATAACAGAATTTTTGATTTGCCATTTTAATGTCTCTACACCGTATTCCAAACTCTTTCATGATCTTATATGTTGCAGCTTTCCTTTCACGGTTCCTGTAAGTTGTCATTGCAGACAATGGAAACATTAAACAAGATAAATGATGTTTGGTTTTAGGGATCAATTCTGAGAAGACAGAGTATTTGCAAAGCTTTAAAGGCGGCATATTATGTAAAACTCACCTATTGCATCCTTGTGCTGCCATGTGGGTCTCTACAAAAGCTGGTCGATTAATTGAATTTGGGTTTTCAACGATCATAAAATAATAATGATTTTCTCCTCCTTCGCAGTTTACTCTCAGCAAATCAAACGCACCTCCCACACAGTGTTGCCAACTATGTATAGACAAGGCTGCCAACTCTCATGCAATGAGCATGAGACATGCATTTGACTGTCTTCATGCACTCTCACGCCACACCTCCAATTTCTCACGCTAAAAATATAGTTGATCTATCTGAGCTACACACTGCATCGCTCTACAACACCGCTGGACAGGACTGCATAAATATTATATAGTAGGTTGTGGAAGTTCACTACAGCATGGATGTTTATATTTTTCTGTTTTTTATATTGCAAATGATTGTGCTGTATGTCCCTTTTCCTACTTATCAGTATTTTGCAGTTTAAAATCCTAAAAACAGCAATGCTTAAAATCCACTGTTATTGTTCAATAAATTGTGTTGTCAACATTAAATATTGTGTTGAATAATCAAGATCTCAATTTCAATCAAAATAATCAGGTTTATTGTTTTTGCCATAATCAAGTAGCCTTAGTCTCTACTGCCTCTATGAACACTTCAAATGTGAAAAAAACATCCATCTATTTTCTGTCAGGGTTTGGTTTCAGGATTTATTTGCCTAAAAGCTGTTTAAGAAAGTCCCTGTTTGTGACAAACTGGGAAAGTTGAACAGAACCACCTCCCATGTGCAGGAGAGAGCTGCTGCTGGAGGAGCAGCAGCTCTACTCTAAGTCCCTCCCAAATATCGGAGCTTCTCAGCTTATAGCAGCCTGAGTGATGATGGGTGGGCGTGGCCTGCTCCAGCTTGTTTTCTTAAAGTGACAGAGCCCTGAAATGACTCATTCTGGAAGGTACTGAAAACATCATGTGAGAGGAACTTTGTACAAATGTTTTGTATCGACCATAGAACTATTATAACTTAAGAAAAGTCATAATATGTCCCCTTTAATATTTGCATCATATTACCTTTTCGTTGTTATGACTGTGAAAAGGTTTTCATCAATTCTACATTGTTTAAAGTTTCCTATTGTGCTGGTTTTCCTCTTTTCCAGCTTATCTTTAAGCAGAACCAGGCTGTATGAGACCTGCTGGGAGAACTGCCAGAAACTGGACTCTCCTTGTTGTTCTCCCTGTTGTCGCCCGAAGGTTCTGCTGCAGAAGACTATCAGGAGTCATTTTAATGAGTTCATCACCTTGTGTATGACAGGGATGGGTTTCAGATTGCCATAAATATGCTAATATGCCTGTGAAATGGTGTGAAATGACTGTCACTCGTCTGAGTCAGTCCTATTTCCTGAGTCGAACAATGGGAATAAAAAAGAAAAAAGTCTCGACTCTGACTGAGGTGTGGGCCAAAAGCTTTTCACAAATGAATTACATCTGTGCCAACTGCAAACAGCACCTGCACCCTATTTATCGCACAAATTACATTTAAATTGTACAACTTCTACACTGTTTTCTGATGTTAACGCAAGAAAAATGATCCTTTGTTGCAAATATAAAATTAATAATATCAATACAGTGAGCAAACATATTGTGAATCAAAAACAAGTCTGAAGAAGGGCCACACTGCCAGCCATGACACTCTACTGATCAGAACATCAGAACGTGTCAGCTTTAATTGGAAGATGTTCACAAGTGTAGAAGATGAAGCCTGACAAGTGAAGAGCAGATGCTGCGTTACCTTAATGTGAACTGACACAGGAGCCACTCGTCCACTCGGGAGTAAAATTTGCTGGAAACGCTGTGGGAGTGCTTAAGCTATTCAGCGAGGTTTAGAGAAGACGCAGCAAGCTGCTGTAAGCAGCAGCTATAAGAATCCTGTTGCACTCAGTGTAGGAGACATTAACTTCAATTAAGAGAGCAGCATCTGGAGGAGAGCTCTGAGTGCTCTACAGACTGAAGATCCAGCCTGAGTAGAATGTATTGTTGCAATTCCACTGGAGCAGATGATGCAGGGTTGCATCCCAAACTTGTATCTCACTGATCTAACCATTGGCGGATAGTTGGAATCAAAAAATGCAACTTTTATAGCCTGGCAAACCATCCAGTATATGTAAATATATAGTCTAGCTACGCCCCATAAACACAGCTTGGTTGTGGTGCGTAATCTACAGTTGTCTTTAAACCTGTCTTTGCACGTAATTGGACAGCGATAGGACCAATCAGAGCAATGAATAATATGATGTAATCATCGTTATGGATGTCAGTCAGCATGGAGTCTGCCATTCACTGTCAAAGAAGAAGAGGAAGAAACAAATACATTCTTTTTACAAATAAAGGACTTAAGTATTTCTGTCTGAAGTCTAAAACATCCAAAGTTGATGGCAAAGCTGTTTCAAATGAGCGCCGTTCCTGAGCCAAAGCCATCTTTGTAGTTTTTCTCTATTGCAGCTCTGGTGCTAATAGTGCGTTCCAGTTGTTCTCGGAACTGGTTTTTCCGAGATAAGTTAACCGGAAATGACGCAATGAACTCGGAATTCCGAGCTGCGAGCTCGTTTGTTTCAGAGGACCCCGAGATCACCATTTTAAAGATGGCCGCGCCCAGTGTTGTTGTAGTCTTTATATTTTTCATCATTTATATGTTCTGCTTTCTTTCTTTTTGCTATTTAACAGCACCGAGTTGTTGTTTATTCTTGTTATCGATAGTTACGTTGCTGAAAACGTCAGCATTGCCGCCAAAATTGACCGGTGTTTATGGTTTTTTAACTGTTCCTGGTGTTTACATTTTGGTGTTTGATTTTTAATGTTTTTTTCTGGTTTTATGTGGCAACTGCCGATTGTTGTGTGCGACACTATCTGTGCGTTTCCTGCATTCCTCCTCGAGGGACTTTAGGTGCAGAGAACACTTTGTTATTAGTTCTTTGTCCACATACAGAGCAACAACACACGCAGCTTTACTGGCGGCGTCCATTTTTTTCCGAGTTGGAATCTGGAACGCAAAACGAGCTCGTTACGTCATTTCCTTGTCAGAAATTCTGAGTTCCAAGGACAACTGAAACGCACCAACATCTCTGTACACATAGAGCGCTGTGATTGGCTGGACCTAAAATTGTTCGGGCCAATGGTAGACCTGCTGAGGCTACAATTGAGCTAGACTGACCTGCAGAGCAAAATCTTTTGCTACTTCTATGGTTGGTCTAGATTTCAAGGCTACAACTTTTTTGTTCCTACAACGCTTTAACATTTATTAAAACTGCAAGTAAATTGTGGCGTTTATGCAAATTTCATTTTAGTTTTTGTGTTACAATTTAGCCACATGTCCTAATATGTTGATAATTTGTCCTCATTTTGTTTTTATCCTCTTAGTTTTGTCAGATTCTCTATATATTTTTTGTCTCCAATAAGTCCCCAAACTCTCACTTGCACTTTCTGAATCAAATTAAAATCAGAAGCTTCCAGACTTTATTTTGTGAGGAACTTTGTCCTCCACATTTTTCAAACATGTCACCAAGTGCTGCAGCACAGTGAAATACCGGATTTAACCATTACTGTAAACAGAATGTGATGATTAAATCTCTTCATCGTTTTCTAATCAGCAGATTATCAACTGAAGACTATTCAGACTATTTATCACACTGTAAATCTCTACTGAGTTGCTGCTGTCAGACACAAATTTCTTTGGGCGATTTTGCATGAAAGTAAGCGTTCAGGCAGCAGATGTCTAATCAAACATTTCCACATGCTGAAAACTATAGATAAACACTAAAGCTACCAAAGCCAGTTTCTCCAGCAGGGAGCATGGGAGGATTAAGATATCATGTTGCATCTTTAGCACATCCTTTGCCTGGCAGTCAAACTGGGGAACATATCTGATCTCTTTTACAGACAGAGTAAGAGAGTAAGTGGCATATTTGCCCTGCTGCTGGCATTTGATGAAAACTTCATCCTCTAAGAGTTGCAATATCTGCACCAAATTTCATGGCAATCCATCCGGCTGCTTTGAAGATATGTCAGTTTGGAGTTAAAGGGCTGGGCTGATTAATTGCCATTACCACCTCTGCACTGGTGCCACAAAGCATGAATAAAACCACAAGCTGTTGCAGAGAGAGTCTGCAGACTCACGCATCCGTCATATTATTCCCACAAACTGTTAACAGAGCAACTGGTCGGCAATTCCCTCCCATTCACTTCCTGCCATATTATGGATGACTTGCTCTGCGGGACCACAGCGGGAGTCGGTCCTCGCAGCAGCTCCCAGAGCGAGGCCTGCTGCACCTCCCAGTAAATAACCTGTATAAACGTGTCGCAGAAAACAAGCCGCAGACGCCAACCCATTTAACGTTAATGGGAGAGCATCCGTTACTGGGTTCTAAATAATAGCTCCCAGTCACCACAACCAAAGATGGTTACCACAGAGACAGGAACTGATGGTGTAAAAAACGCTGCCCTTTCCCGTTCTTATTTGCCCATGCTGCCAGCACTCATCACCAGGGTGGAGATGATGGAGAGGCTGCTGGAGCCTGTTGGAGCAGGCCTAACTGAGCACACCTGTTCACAGACACAGAGCTCGGGATGGTGACGCTCCGAGGTGTACGACAGCTATTTGTCCATCTTGGCCTCAGGAGGCACCGCCGTTTGACAGGAAACAGAGATGTTTTTATTCCAGCAGGGCCTGAGGTGTTAAAGAGTGATAGATGGCACTTTTTTGTTGCCTGGGAATTGTGGATGTAAACAACGCCACTGCTCTGTCGTCAGGCAGAATAATACAATCTGCTGTTTTGTTTTTTTGTTGTTTTTTTTGGGTGGGTTATTTCACCATAAAATATTCTTTCAATAGAACACTGAAAAAAATACACATTAATTCATTCTTAAATAGCTTTATTTTGTTCTTTTCAAATGTATGTAGGTCATTGTTCAAGTTTCCGATTTTGTCTCAAACGAATATTCAAATATTTCAGATAGAATGTGAAATAATTTTCATGTGAGCTGCACTTATTCAGGATCATTGCCTATGAATGACTGCAGTTGTGGAATGTTTTCAGTCTGGTCTGCAGCTATCAGGAGCTATCAAAAGTCCAAGAGAAGAAACTGGTGACAGAGTCATAGTTGATCAAAGCTCCACTGCACTGTCCAATCCATTTCTGAAAATGAAAAATGTTAATGACTGTGCTTGAAACGAGAAGGAAAAGTACCCGTACTCTCCCCACTCACTGGTCTTGATTTCATTTTGATGCACTCGTATGAATTCAAGTCAAGTGTGCTCATTACATATCAATATGATGTTTATTGCAGTTTAAGTCACTTCACTAGCCCAAAGGTAGTAACACGTATAACATTTCCATTACCATGTTAAGATCTTTCATACCAACAGATTAACGTCCGGTCCTCCTCTCAGTGTCACTATCAGATTGTGATGTAGGTCCAGCTTTACCTCTGGTTTGCTCCTTGAGTCAAACTTTTAGCCAATCATTGTTCCTGATGAGTAATGCATCGCCAGCGCCTCTAACCCCTACTTCACACTGGAAGCATCAGCGGCGCGGAACGGCAACGGAACATTGCTGCTTCAAATAGAATCCATTATAGTCTGTGGGGGTGATTCAAACCAGCTGCAACGTGGAAATGTTCAGGCACATCCCAGAAGCAGCTCGCCGCGCCGCTAAAGATAGGATCGGATTCTATTTTTGCCACAAGCTGCTTCTGGGACACGTCAATTTTCGCAGTTAACATAGGGCTAGACAGGAATTCACACACGGTTTCAGTGTAAAATGTCTGAGATTCTCCTGGTGTGTACTGGCACGCAGCGAAACTTGCGAGTAAACCGTTCCGCGAGGGGTAAGTCCGACCCAGACAGAAGCAGCAGAGAAGATCAACCACTTTTGAGTCACTTCCACCAGCTCCTCTGGTGTAATCCCAAAGCATTTCCAGGCAACCCTAGAGACATAACCCTTCCAGCATGTTCTGGGTCAGCCCCAAGGTCTCATATCTAACAAACATGCCTGCACCACCTCAGCTGGCTCCTGTCATCATGGAGGAACAGCACCTCTACTTCAAAGCTTTCCTAGATGTCTGAGAAACTTATTTTGTCTTTAGAGTAACACTAAACAGAAACTATTGATAGTAATGAATTGTTGAAGGTAGATAATGGAACGTATGTAGTGAGCTTGAGTGATTTTTGCAGCTTATTCCAGTCGTTGGAAGCAGCAAACTGGAATGAGGAGCTGCCAAAGGAGGTGCGAGCTTTAGGAATAGCCATAGAAATTAAGTTACTGGAACGTAAATTGTGCTGGTTGTTGGAAGTGATGAGTAATGAGCAAAGATATGACGGGGTTCAACCGATGATTATTTTGTATATAAATTGATACCAATGTAACAGCCTGTGGGAATGGAGTGATGGCCAGTTAACGAGTGAGTATAGATCACAATGATAAGTAGTGAAAGGGGCACCAGACGAAACGGATTGCTGAGTGATAAATGACATTGAGTTTATGAAGAAGTTTTTTGGAAGCAGTCCTATAGTAGCCTAGTGAACTAGACCAAATTCTTGCTTTGCAGAGTTTGGTCTAGGCACGCTTCATAGGAACCCTCGCAGCCTTTGGCTGTCCAATCACAGCTCGCTATAGTTTTGGTTGGGCCAATCACAGCGCTCTATATTGTGGGCTGATCACAGAGCGGGAGTAGCCGAGGACGTCAGCACTGTGGCCGCGAACCCAAGCAACATGGCGGCGGCGCAGGAAACACGCTCGTTTGAAACGGCTTTGTCATCAACATTGGATTATTTAGACTCCAACGTGCGTAAGTCTGTCGGCTATACTTAGCGTCTTCTTATTTTTATCAAACTAAGTAGTGCAATGTCCCAGTACACCTGATATTCACATGTTTTTCATACAAAAACGACAGAAATCATTGATGTTAGACGCCATTAATGCCTCCTGCTTTTCCGTCACTGTGATTACGTCACGTTGTTCGTCACTCTGATTGGTCCTAGCGCTATCCAATTGCATGCTGTCATTTTGAAAGACAACCGTAGATCCCGCCTCACGACTGAGGGCCATCAATGGTTCGTGGCCAGACTATATATTCACATATATAGGATGGCTTGCCAGGCTAGTCCTATACATGATGTCACCATAATCTAAGATGAGAAGGTTTGTCATTTTGACCAAGGTTAGCTTTGCAGAATGAGTAAAGGATGACCTGTTGCAGTACAGGAGCCCAATTCTTGACTTGACATTAGAAACTAATAGGTACTTATAGGAACTGACAAGTTGTAGTTCTGTACCATCCAGAGAAAAAAGTACTAGGGTGACAAGTTGATTGCGGTAAGTTACAGTTAAAGATCATGAACTTTGTTTTACTTGTTTTTAAATGAAGATGAAGGTTGGAGAAGGCATGTTGAAGACAATAAAGCTGTGCTGCAAGGAGGACAAAGCTGCATTCAAAGAACTGCATGAATATAGAATGGTGTCGTCCGCATATAAATGTATATGAGAACTGTCAATAGCATTGACAATGTTATTAATATAGATTTTGAATAAGGTTGGGCCCAGTATCGACCCTTAAGGAACATCGGCACGGCCTACAATAGTTTGAGGGAGCTAAAGGAGGCTATGAAATCACAGACTGATGGTGACCTGGCTTTGTTGCTACTGGACTTGTAAGTAATATTTTTTGTTCAACAGTGTGGGTCTTTTAACTTCGTGGTTTATTTTAGTATTAGTTGGCTCATGTTAGTATTAGCTCATTGTTAGCGCTAGCTACAGCAGGCTGCAGCAGGGTTGTTTACAAGAGTTGTAATTCTGCTTTCAACCAGTAGGGCGGAGAAGCTTGAAACTGTTTAGTGTTACTTTATTGCCGAGGCCAGCCATCCTAGAAACTCATTCTGATTGTCAATATTTGGGATCATGTTGTTTGGTCAGAAAGCTCATGACCACAGATGAGTGTTAGATTGACTGGTAATTTAAAATCTTCACTTCCTGGCTCAACTCCCTCTTCATCACAACATTTTAGTATCAGCAACAAGACCCCAAGATACTCCACCCGAAGTAGGACCTCAAACTGTAGTATGTATTCTGGTTGAGAGCAATGGCCTCTGATTTGGAGGTACTGATCCTCACCCCAGTGATGTGGTGGAATTGAAAAGTGGTGGTAAGCGTTCTAAAGGGACAGTAAGCAAAGGACAACAGTGGACATCCGCCTGCTTCAAGCTCTGGTTAATGTCCTTCCTGATACCAAAATATCAGGAAAACAGTGTTTTGTAGTTTAGTGTGTACCTGGCTACACTGAAAACATCTGAAACTGGTTTAGTGAACAGAACCGACCAAACCAACCTCTTTTGTGTTGGGTCTTTAAGTTCTATTTTTATATGAAGGTTACTTTGACATCTGACAACAGGCAGACCATGAGAAGATTAGTGGAGTCCATGATTAGGAAGCTCAGGGATGCTTTTATGACCACACAATAGCAACGTGGTCCCAATGTTATGGCTGATCAGTCTGTATTTTCATAGTTTTCATATAGGATTTTGTTAAGGTCATAACCTGATTGATTTTACATTGTTTTCCTAAAATCCAACCTTTTGTTTTGCTTTCAACTATTTTTCTGTGATCTAATCTGAAACCACCTCTCAAAAACATCCTCAACAAAATACAACTAACCTATTAACCTGGCATAATCATCTGTTTATATACCTGATGTGAAATGTATACAGATTAGTTCATATGTCATTTCATATTTATGAGTGTTTTCTTGTTCATCATGTAATTAAGGCAGATGCAAAGCTTTGTCTTTGATATCTCCAGACTTCAATGAATATGTAAGAAAATGACTTTTACTCCTTAAAGTGACTAACACTGAGCCAAACATGTAATGCATGTCATGTATTACCTACATCTACACTTATTTTTCTTTCATATCATCACGTTTTACTCGTTTTCTAGCACTGTGAGAATTAAAATATCAAACTGGAGGGAGATGAAACAACTGAAACTCCAACTAGACCTAAATGAAGTTTCACTGGATACAAACTTGAGCTTTTTAACTCATGTGGTGCTATTGTTTTGCTAAGAATGACAACAAATGACTTCTTCTGAAGGAAGAAAAATAAACCCTCACATCCCCAGTTACAATGACGTTGTGCAGGCTCCAATGGGAGTACATTACATTGCTGCTAATTATGTAAAGAAGAAAAGCAGTAATGGAAAATGCCAATTTAGTGAAATTTAAAAAAAGAGACACAAACTGAGTCTAGCCTTGTGAGGCTATGAGGGAGAACAAATCGGTGGTGTCTTCATCTGCTCCACTGAAGAGCAGGGTGACATCAATAATCTGGGGTCAACACTAATTTAATCACAACACCAGTTCTACTCCATGAGGCCCAAAGAGGTCACGACTTGTCAACTCTCCTCTTAAGAGAACCAATAAAAAAACTACAATGATTATTCACAATTACACCATCTGACCATCACTGCACAGAGTGGGGGGCTGCAGCACTCCTTGTGGCGTCTGAAGATATTACAGCTAAACACAACATTAAAGCAGCAGAGTATCATGAGTTGAGATGCTAACAAAAACATTGTTTTGCTTTGTTAGAGGAAATGGGAATTAAAGAACACAACAGGATACCAATCTTCACTTGTTCCTGTTTACATAGAAGATAGTGTTAATGCAGCAAAGCTACCCGCTACAGGAAGTCAACAACACAGCAGTTTAGAAGACCATTCAAAGGCAATCATTTTATTACCTACTCCATGTAATACTTCTGGTTCTTGACTATCAAAATTCTTTATTATTAGGATGCTCAAATAATTATCTGAAATGCTTCAAACTGATCCAGGGTTCTGATGAGAGTTAGGAGAGATTACATTTTAAAAACTTCAAGTAAAATCCAGAAGAGTTTAAGATTCTTCTAGCGTATAAACACTCAAAGGCCAAGTTCATTTCTACGTGTGTGTTGTTACGTGTGTTCCAAGTAGATTATTAAACTGTCAGACCGCTAGCCTGGCAGACCATCCTATATATGTGAATCTATAGTCTGGTCATGGGGTGGGGTGGGGTGGGGTGGGATCTATGCTTGTCTTTCAAACCGTCTCCACATGCTATTGGACAACAAACAATGTGACGTACTCACCGCTATGGATGTCAATCAACGGGGCAGTCCACCATACACTGTCAAAGACAACGCACCTTTTTCTAAATAAAGGGACTTAAGTACCTTTATCTGTTTGACTACAAGAAAAGCACAAGTCTAATAGTTGATGCCAAAGCCGTTTCCAACGAGCCATCACCATCTTAGTTTTGCTCAGTCATAGGTACATCCCACCCACCAAACCGACAGAGCGCTGTGATTGTCATGGTAAATGGCCTGTATTTGTATAGCGCCTTCTTAGTGTTCTACAACCCCCCAAGGCGCTTCACAACACAATTAGTCATCCACCCATTCACACACACATTCACACGCTGGTGGTGATGAACTACAGTGTAGCTACAGCTGCCCTGGGGCGCACTGACAGAGGCGAGGCCTGCCATACACAGGCGCCACTGGTCCCTCCAACCACCACCAGCAGGCAAGAGAGGTTAAGTGTCTTGCCCAAGGACACAACAGCGGTGGGAGCCGGGATCGAACCTGCAACCTTCTGATTACTGGACAACCCGCTCTACCTCCCGAGCTACTGCTGTCCCTAATAACACAATACTGGTCTGGGCTGCTGAGGTTCCAATGGAGCGTGGCTAGACCAACATGCAGAGCAAAATCATGTTGCTTCTGCTACTGTCTGTCTAGATTTCCAGGCTATCAAACCGCAGGTTTACTTGCATTTTCTAAAGTTACAGAAAAATAGAAAAAGGGGCAAAGGCTTCTGTTCTCGGACTCCTCTCATGTTAAACCAGCTTCCAGTTTCTACTTGCATGTCAGACATCCTGTCTACTTTTCAGATATAAAGATTTCCTTTATAATAAAGCTTATAAGTTAGCTCAATTTGTGCTGACTCATCCCTTTAGTTATGCTAATATACAGTAAACTGATGGAGAACATACTGACCACATTTCCTCCCTCTGCTGCCTTTACCCTTAACTAACTTTGACTTTCAACCTATTCTTGTTCTGCTGGAGGTTGCTTCCTGCTTGAAAAACGAGTTTTCCTGTCCACTGTCACCATGTGTTTGCTCAGTTTGCCTCCAGCCCTCCTGCAAAATGTAATATCACTGTGAGCCTGGATGTGATGAACAATCTTGTTTTTTATTGTAAATAATGCAAAATTTTCTAAGAATACATAACTGTAAAATATTAGCCAAGTTGCTCATTCCTAATGCTCTGTTGGCATTTCTAACCATCTAAGACAGACCTGAATAAAGGATGATATTTTCAGATCACTCTTACTTTTTAAGAGGCCTAAGGCAAATTTGTTTATTTAATACATAACAAACAATGAAATGATATAAATGCACATTGAGTTTTCATCGAGGGTGACTAAAATTAAACTGTAGCTCTCCACCTAAGGAAAAGAGATTTTCTTTTTAACCTTAAGCACTCAGAACTCTAAAAACATTAGCCCTAAATGGAAGAAGTGTGACTCAACATTTCTAAAGCAGAAAATCATCACAGATTGAGTCATGTGACTCTCAAACGTGTTGAGAAAAATGAAAGGTCACAAAAATAAATAGCACTCATTGGTGCAGTTAACATGTGACGTTAAATAATTAGTTAAAATTCTGCTAAAATATGATTTGAAGTCATATATTTAATGCAATAATGAATCTGAATATTAGAGTAATTTGGACAGTAATGGTAAGATACTAGCTGAATAATAAAGAAATGCAAATCAAACTGACCTAAAAATTAGACTTTCACATTTACACATTTGCATCATTACAGTAGGTGTCAGTGAAGAGGTGGTTCAGAGACAGTTCATCTACAGAAACAAATAAAAGTATTACAAATCACCACCTCATATAAAGAACACACGGAGGCTGCTGTTCTGTCACCTCACAATAAATAAATGACACTGAAATGGAACGATGCTGTATGATTTTTATCTGTACTTTGCAATAAACAGCCTGAGGGAGAGAGCTGGAAATGCTTAAGAAAAAAAGGAAATTACCAGAAGGCATGCAGGCCGGGAGAGTCGCAGTGACAATGAAACATTCTGGTAATCCTGTTAGTCTCTTACAATTACAGTTCAATACTGAGTAGGGCCTTGAGAAATGCTCATTTCTGACAAATCTCTTTACCAAGTGCAGCACGGACTTCACAGCGTGTTACTCGTTATTAACCGCTTCGACACCCACCATGCAGATTCCTTTTCCTATACTGGGTGTGCTCTGTAGCAGCACTTGAAATCAAAGATGTGCAATCAGGTGCCAGAGAGAAGTTCTGAAAGCAGTGATCAATCAGTGTCAGTGCATGTGCTCTAAGCTCCGGGGCTCCTTCAGAAAGTTTTCAAAGGAGCAGCCAGATGGAGCTGCTGATAATCATGGGGTAGCGCTCCCAAAAACCAAACGGCATAAAAGAATTTAGGGAGTTTTATTATAAAGCAAATGGGAGTTGGAGTGAGAGTCAGCTCCTCCATATCTGAGGCCAGGTGGAATGATCCTAAAGTTGGGAGAGTTTCTCTGTTTGGGAATCCTGGTGTTCTGTTTGGGAGTGAGGAAAAACTGATGGACTGCTGGATCAGGGCAGTATCCTCAGTAATGAGGGTGTTGCTCTCATCTGTTTTGGTAAGGAAGAAAAAGTTAAAGTTAAAGTCCCAAGTATTCATCACACACTGGTGAAATTACATCTCCGCATTTGACCCTCCACTGTAACCCTTTTGCCTCAATCTGGATGATATTGAGGGGAAATTGCTCCAAAAACTGTCGCTGACACGCATCTGTCTACTTCTTTCCATCGCGGAAATCTGCGGAGCTGCAGGATTTGATCCACTTATTGTCGGACTTGGCAACAGTAACTAAGGGGGGCGGGGCTTGGCGAAAGGTCAATTAGATCCTGGATTTAAAGGAGTCATCACCTATAATACCATGAATATCTACGTCCTATTATAGTCTTTTAGGCCATTAAAATAAAATGAATTGGAAAAATAAATTTAAAATGTGCTTTTCTGATCGTTTTTTGTAAAGGGCATATTTTCTCGCGAGATCACACGCGATATTTCGGCTGTCGGACGCGCGCAGGACTGAGGGGCGCGTTAATTGGTGGAAGGAAGCAGCTTCAGCATCTTGCTCCAAAATAAGTTATAACTGAACCCGACCTCGCAGTGACCTGCGGGATCCAACAGTACGAGCCCGAGCCTCGCCTCGTGCGTAATGGCTTCCTCTCTTGTTGTTGAGGGGGGTTTTTTCAGCGAAGCGCCGTAAACCGGAAAATGATGGGACGTGGCATTGGACATCTGTAAACAGTCTAGATGGGACAAAGCAAGCTAAACAGCCTGGCATCGGCTCATCATGTTGTTGTGAAGATTGAATACACAAACCGAGTGGACTTTTTTTTCCCCCGTAACACGGATCAGCAACGGTAAAACATAATTTAGGCGTTTCAATGAAATGAGCTTTGTTGTGCTGGTTTGTTCGCTGCTGGTTCATATGTGGTTATATCTGGCCTTTGTGTCGGCATATAGGCCAGAGCTCAAGTTCTCGTTTTGGAGTGTGTGTGCTCGTGGGGTGCATGTGAGCTGGTTGAAGAAGGCAAGAGTAAACAAATGTGTCAATGTTAAATATCGGCTTCTCGGCCAGTGAAAAATCATTAGGAAGCCATTATATACATTTTTTCAAGTGGAAAAGTGAAAATTTCAGGTGATGACTCCTTTAAAGGTACAATATGTAAGAATGAAGTAAGAATGACATCCTGTGGTCAAATTTGGTTACAGCAGTCTATTTTTCTAAGCAAAAAAATGACTTTCTCACTGCTGTTCTATGAGGTTCATGGCTGTTGCCAGTTACGAATCAGCAGCAGAAGATTCTAGATGACAAAGTCATACACAGCAAGTTGATAAGTAGATAAATACATTTCTCCGGCATCAGAGGAAGTGTGGTTGTTTGCTGTCTTGCTGTTATAGTTCTGAACGACTCATTAAAGAAAGTAAAACACCACGATTGACTCATTATTCACTTCACACAATCATTTCACTGTAATATTGAGTTGTTGGTAATTGAAAAAGTAGCTTGAGATATTTTTAGAGCCTAGTATTTGCTTCTAATTCACCATTCCCTGCTGAAAAACACAGCATATGTTGTGTTTTGGTGCTGGTTTAGCTTGTGGACTCCTTCATTCTTATGTTGTTTTTGATAAAGGACCCTCTTGAAAACGAGATGTTCCATCTCAAGAGGTTTTATTCTTGTAAAATATAAGTACATAAATAAATAAATAAATAAATAAAATACAATGCTGGAAAATCAGCTATGCCATTTTTTTCCAGGAGGGTTATCATTGTTAGCTCAATAGCCTCCAGCCTGCTTCATTTGATATTAGAGTAAAACAGAAAGATGCCATGGCTTCAAGAAATAACTTCTGGGTCGCTCCTGTTGTTGGCTTTGGTTCTACAACTCTGAAGTTTTATGCCTGTCGGTGTCAAATTACAGGCAACCTCACAAACTCAGATTGTAAACAATAACTGGCCCCCTCTTTTGTTTTCGTATTTTTTCAGAAAGGAGAAAAACTGACAACCCCCCAGCTGAGAACGACATTTTTTCCAATGTAACCTTCCTGCCAACATGAGACATTAGACTGTTTTGTGATTTATTTACTGTAGAATTCTTAATTCACACCTAGGTCTATAATAAGAGAACCCTAAACACCTGACCAGTTTTCATGTCAGAAAAGGTTTTTATTATAATAATATTATCGCCAATCTAAATCAAATATTTGACCAAAAAAGCACCAAACTATGAGTTGGACAGGTGCACGCTTCTTTTAACTTGTGCGTGCGGGACAACACATTTGCTGCTCCTAATTTTACACCCACTAAAGCACATGGGATTTACTTTCCTTTTCTCCCTCCAGATACTTCCCTAAATCATCCCTGCGTGCTGCAACGTGGAGACCTCAAAGGAGTCTGGGGGCTTAAGACGCACGGCGTGTAATTGTAGCCATAATTACTCGCGACATCCCGGGTTCAAATCCGGCTCAACACCTCAGCCTGCCATCACACGTCAGCCTCCACCCAAATAAACTGATGGGGCGGAAAAGACCCGCAAAATTCTAAAAAATAATAAATTTAAATACCTCTAATGTTTTAGATGTGTGCGCTCTTGAAAGTGTCTAACTCTTCTGTGCTGAGGTTTGCTCAGAGAATTTATAAAAAGAGAAGCTGAGTCCACTTGCAGCCGAGAGACGTCCAGAATCCCCAAAAGCGCGCGCACACACACGTCCTGAAGGTGAAGCAAACGCAATCCATCACAGGAAGCCGTCCAATTCCAGAAAGCCAGCTGTCAAAGTGTGAGCGGTAACCCAAGTGCAGCCGGAGTCCCCTGAAGGCGGCGAGACCGCCACGCCGCGCTTTTCCGGTCTGCCTTGAGCGCGAGCCCAACCGGCTCCAATCAATAAATAACAAGCAGTCGTTAACAGCAGCCTTACCTTTCCGTCCCTGCAGCGGGGATTTGGCTCGGATAAACACCGACGCCGCTCACTTGGACGCGTCGGCGAAGACGCTGCTGGAATAATCTACTCCCAGTCGAGGCATGAGGGGAAAAGTGAGGAGGAAGAGGAGCGGGGCAGCGCGGCGCTGCTCCGGCGGCTCCGACTCTCACATCAGCGCGCGGCTCCTCCAGGATTCCGCATCAGGTCCGGAACCGGCAGCTGGAGTCCAGTTACAACTTGTGACTCCAGCAGGAGGAGGAAGAGGAGAAGGAGGGCGGCTCTGAATGAAGTCACCGCTCAGAGGGAAAAGAGGAGAGCTGGAAGTGATGTGGTTCAAGGCTGAGACGGCAGCAGCATCTTCATCAGCTGCGACAGAGCTGAGAGCTGCGAGGAAGCAGGCGGCAAACTAAGTTGTAAAGTCCTAATATGTCCCTCCAGAATGATGTCACAGGAGCTTTTTAATAAAACCTCGTCATCCTGGGACAAATGGGAACATGTCAATACGTTTATTGGGTTTCATGATCAATAGAAAACTGAAAAACACTGCCCAATAACCATTTTTTCTTTTACGCAAAAATATGAAGGTTTTTTAGTTGAATTTGGCAGCCAAATATTTTTGCATTATTTTATTCTAATAGTGTCTAATGGAATCACGGGCTACCTGAAACACCGAACTGATTATGAAACCATCTGCTGCAGACCGTAAACACATTTATCAATGAATCATTTTTCAGGCAAGAGTGAAATAACTGAACTTATATTAAGATCAACAAGATTTCTCCAAATGATGAAAACCAGAGGATCAAAGCCAACACATCACACAGACAGCTGCTTACCTGCTGTGATTTTACCAAACATATTTAGAGGGAGTACAGGAACATATTACCCATCCAGATGGTGCCCATTTCCCTTGTTTTACTTCAAAATGCTATTTTGTTTGCATTCAGGAGCATAGTATTTACAGTTTACTGCTCTCTGAACACATGCCGACTTTCACCAAAAAAAACAAGTTTGAAAGTTAACGTCTGTGCAACTTGATTTCCGGAGAAGTTGAAATGTTGCGTTTAGTTCTGAATTATTCCTGAACTGAAGATGAATACTGAAGATGAATTTCATGCCATAAACACAACTCTATTCAAAAAAGGTTTATTTACAAAAGCATAACTGATATAGCAAAGAGCAAAAAGTGCTTCCACACAGAAATAAAATACATACATAAAAATTAAGAGGTTAAAATAGGAGATAAAATATATACAAGTCTTTACAAAGTCCTGAAGATAGGAGGTTTTTCTTCTGCAGCCAGCAGCTACCTCTGCTGTGAGTCGCCCTGCCCATCGCCCGCCATCAGCTGCCGGTTGATGTTGCTCTGAAAAAAGTCTTTAAGGCCGTCAAAGCCCTGATTGAACAGATACTTCAGGTACCAGCTCCAAGGCTTCGAGTGCTGAAACACACAATGAAGACACGTTGACGGCATCTCTATTAATCTACGAAGCCGGTCTGATGAGCTTCATTTGACTTAATTATGGATAAAAAATGAAAATAAGGCCTCGGTACCTTTATAGAATTGAGGTCCATTTCCTTTCTGCCTGGCCAACACTGATAAAAAGAGAACATTAATATTCATCGACTGAAATCTCACAAGATCGCTGCACAACGCTGCAGGTGGTCAAATTAAACGTGATATCTTATAGAGATGCCATTAATAATGGAGCGTCCCTCTGTATTAATGTGTCAAATGTGAAAGATACATTCATACTAATCTGTCTCGCCTGTGGCTCCACTAAACAGAACACAGCTGCACACTGATCCATCCTGTGACACGTACAGCTTTAACACAAATCACGCTCACCTTCTGGTGGAAGTCAAAAGCGTAGCTCATTAAGGCGGGGTGGTGGATGAGGTCGAACCTCGTCCAGTACTGTGGGACGTTGCTCTTTAGGAGCAGCTCCTCACTCAGCTGTACGTGCATCCCTGGCTTAAACATCATGGAGTTCCACAGGCAGTTCACCATGAAAACCAGGTAGAGGTTGAACTCCTGGAACGTCTGGCGGCTGATGTGAAAGGCCTGCTGGAGAGAGGAAACCAAAAGGGATGAAGAGAACGTGGAGAGGAAAAAGTAAACCCACTCGCATCTCTAATATTTGTTGTCATGATTAATTTGCGTGCCATTTACCGAGTCCATTTTTTCCTAATGAAATGAACCAGTGGCATTTTCAGGAGAGCCTGAGAGGTAAATCTACTTAAAAAGTCAGAGCTGGCAGGAGCAGCTGAACTAAAATAAACATCTGAGAGGAGATTATGGTTATCAGGTTTATACAGATGCTTATGGGCTCTTAAAGAGCAGGGCAGAGACTGAAACACAACACAACAGAGCTGCAGCTGTATATCTATCACAGATCGTCCAAAACATTACAACTACGGACAACTACGGACAAGTTTAACCATCTAAACATATTTATTATCATTCACGCACGTGTGCGCACACACACACACACACACAAGTCCTTACCTCTGTTGCTTTCTCTTGGCTCTTGGCTGATGTCAGGTTCACTCGGTACCTGCGCAAAGAATATTCCATGTTTGATTATCATAAATCACCATAAAATTGCTAATTCTCTAGAGTCTGTCAAGAATATATGACGCAATTAAAATCCAATTTTCCTTTTTATGTACTTTTACACTTCGCTTTAGTTGAATTATTTCAGCACCCCGGGGTGTCGTCAATTGACCGCTAATATAAGAGATTTGTGTTATTACAGCTCAGAGTTAAAAATTAGCTCCCATATCACTCCAGAAAAAAAAAGAAAGCCAAGGAGAGCTCATGAGTGTGCCTTCAGGACTCTCGCTATTATTATTATTATTATTATTATTATTATTATTATTATTATTATTATTATTATTATTATTATTATTATTATTATTATTCAAACATCAGCAGGTAAATGAGTTTGTCTCTGGTCCTTCAGCAGATCTCCAACTCCACACGATGTGGTGGTTACAGTGATGGAGGAGTAAGAAGCCCCCACCTGTGCATGATGTGGGCCAGTCTGTCCAAGCTGATGGGGTCAGCAGCAAAGAATGCTGGGTAAAAAACTCCAGGTGGAGGCATCACCACAAGGGGAAGGCCAAACTTCAAGAAAGTATCACATACCTGGGGGGCGAATAACAGTAAACAGTTATATAATTATTAAAGCTGTTTGTACGGTTCTGTAAAACTCTTACAGGCTGTTTGTGCTACCAGATATTCTTCTGTTCCTAAAGTGTGCAACAAGTGAGGGGAATAGCTCCTAAATGGACATTTTGGACAGTTCGTGGTGTTTCTGTGTAACAGTGGTGAATGATCACCATCGTTTCAATAAAGAGAAGCTTCAGCTTGAAGAAATAGAGTTTGTATCCAAACAATGACGAGCTAAAAGCTAACATCCAGTAAGAGCCAACACCAGAATGTATTGCTGCCATCTGAAAACAGCTTCAGTCTCTAACACATCACATATTTTTAAAACCTTTACACTGGCATTAAATTTCACATCACACTGGTATTATGGAAGAAATTTGTTGCTGGACTTGAAACGTTTTTCAGGTAAATAACGCTGTAATGCAAAACGAACAGCAGAAAAATCGTTACCTCCTCAGTCTTATGAGACATGAACTGTTTCTCTAAATCAGGGGTCACCAACCTGGTGGCCCCTGGAACCATATGCCCCAAAATAACCCTCCTTCAGCCATATACCATTAATACTGAATACACAGTGCTGTCAAACACTGAATTTATGTGATAAAAGAATCTCAATAAAGTTTGAACAAAATGTTTGCAGCTTGACTGAAAACCACAAAGCCGCCTCAGTTAGCAGCTTCAGCTCACTTACAGTTTCATAGAAATCCAGGACAAAGCTGAGCAGCAGAGTGTGGCAGCCTTCTAGCTGCAGACCCGCGGACGCTAACCGACCCACGAAGTGAACCAGCTCCATCACAGAATCCTTGAACCCTGACAAAGTCATGTTTCTGTGACAGAGGGGGGGCAGACGGTCACACTCACAAATACACACAACAGTCACATTTACAGCCTCTTTCACTTGAGTCATTTTAGTTCCAGATAAAACTGGATTTGGGAAACATTTCAAACTCTAAATGTGCATAAACACAATCTCTAATCAGTGATTAAAATGTTAGTAAACTAATGGATCCCTCTACTTTTAGACTCAGCCAGAACAGCTTGATAAAAAAATATTTCACCTGCTTTTTGATACCATATGTGAGAAATTGTTTGACTATTTAAACAGTTTCAGTTCTGACCCAGAACAAAGAGATGTGACACTCACACAGAGGTGTGGCTGTTGAGACTGATGTCCAGGTTGTCCTCCAGAGCGTACACTGAATGCCAGGTCAGCCACTTCTGCAGCATGTTGTTTAAACACTCCATCAGTCCACACTGCAGGCAGGGAAGACAAGCACTGAGCTCACAGAACTTCTCACACACAATGACTGGCAGGAGAACGTTAGGAACGCAAGACAAACACTGCTAAAGATTTTCTTATTAAATTAGCACAGAAGGTTTTTGTCATTCAGCAGAAGGAAAAACCCACCTTGAAAAACAGCGAGGATGTGAAGAAAAGTTGTGTGAGCGGCTCGAACAGAAGCTTTCCTAAATCTGAACAGGGGAGAGAAAGAACACATTTACGCCTGCCTTTTAAATATGAAACAACAGAGACCAGGGATGATAAAACAACTTTTATTTAAGGAGATGTCTTGTTTTAAACAGAGTTATGAAAAGGTTCCTATAAGTAGGACGTGAGGAATAAAACCAAACTTGAGTTTGGTGTCCTTTACTGTCCCCTAAAGCAACACTAAAGAGTTTTTAACACTCTAAGCTATTGCTTTCAAACTGGTTTCAGTGGTTCTTGAGCCATAAACTTGAACAGCTTCACACTGTACTCTGCTGCCCAGAAACCGCACTTAACAGTTTTGAGTTTCAGGTGGGAACACTAGTAGGAGGTCTTTACCTGCTTTAGGGCAACAGCTGTCTACTCTGCTGATAGCTAATATAAAAGCTAGCAGTTAGCTTCTTCAATTCGCCGACCATCAATATAAAGCACAATAATAAGAAGAAGAATGTTGCATTTTTGTTGCCATCATTGTAGGAGCCTGGAGGTAAAAGTGAGAGAGTAATGTCATTGGCGGTAAAGCAAACAGCTAAAACCAGAGAGAACATCAGTGTGGCCTACACTACTTTGAGGAAGCTAAAGGAGGCTACAAAATCACAGACTGATGGTGACCTTGCTTTGTTGCTACTGGACTTGTAATAATATTTTTGTCCAACAGTGTGGATCTTTATATTTTGTGGCTTATTTAGTATCAGTTGGCTCATGTTAGTGTTAGCTCGTTGATTAGATTAATTTATTAGATCCCCATTAGCTGCTGCTTCACACTAGCCTAGTGAACTAGACCAAATTCTTGCTTTGCAGAGTTTGGTCTAGGCACGCTTCATAGGAACCCTTGCAGCCTGTGGCTGTCCAATCACAGCTCGCTATAGTTTTGGTTGGGCCAATCACAGCGCTCTATATTGTGGCCAATCACAGAGCGGGAGTAGCCGATGACGTCAGCGCTGTGGCCGCGAACCCAAGCAACATGGCGGCGGCGCAGGAAACACGCTCGTTTGAAATGGTTTTGTCATCAACATTGGATTATTTAGACTCCAACGTGCGTAAGTCTGTCTGATATATTTAGCGGCTTCTTATTTTTATCAAACAAAGTAGTGCAATGTCTCAGTACACCTGATATTCATGTGTTTTTCATACAAAAACGACAGAAATCATTGATGTTAGACGCCATTAATGCCTCCCGCTTTCCCGTCGCTGTGATTACGTCACGTTGTTCGTCACTCTGATTGGTCCTAGCGCTATCCAATTGCGTGCTGACATTTTGAAAGACAACCGTAGATCCCGCCTCACGACTGAGAGCCGTCAATGGTTCGTGGCCAGACTATATATTCACATATATAGGATGGCTTGCCAGGCTAGCTTCACACAGCAACTATTCTTCCTGGGGTCCGACACATCAACAACTCACAAGATTTACAAGCCAACTCTAACCATACAGCAGGCTGCTGCAGGGTTGTTTATGACAGGTGTAATTCCACTTTCAACCAGTAGGACGATAAAACAGAAAACTTATTTAAGTGCAACTTTAAGGTGAGAAAGTGAAAGAGGTAAACTATGCTACCAAAAGCCATTCAGATGTGAGAGCGATAACATCAACATTAAGGAAAAAGACTAAATAATGAAGGATGTATTTAGGGGGAAAGACTCACTCAAGGCCGGGATGACGGGGATGTTGCTCAGGAGGCCGAGGATATGTGGACGCATGAGCGAGCCGTCCCAAACGTTGAGGAATTTGCACAGGAAAGCATCAGAGCTGGAAAACCCCTCCTGATGGAAAAACAGTTTGTAGTAAATTTCTAAGTTGATTTTATTTTCACAAAACCATTCACGGCAGGTGTTATTTAAACGTGTGGCTCACTTGGAGGAAGTGATGAGCAGACAGTAACTTGTTCAAAAACTGGAGCGTTTCTTCTGAATTCTGGGTGGCATCGCCATCGTTGCCAAACAAAAATTCTACAGAAAAATTACAAAAATAGGAGGGTATTTAGTCGAATAAAAAGAAAATGAGCAGGAGATTATAGCAGCACACTGTCACATCCACAAGGTATTTTTAAAAAACTCCTTTGATGCGCCAACTAAGTAATACGCTGGAGTTCAACTCAAGGTCAGCTCTGCCTGGGTAGCACCTTTTCCACACAGAGGATGTCACAGCTACCCTACCTCCACTTACCTTCTTGGAGAGCGCAGCCCAGCCAGAAGTTGAGGCGCAGGAGGGCGGACTCGTCCTGCACACAGTCCAGGTAATGAAGAGCCAGACCGGAACTCAAAAGAGAGCCCATCTGAGAGGGCAGCTGGTGGGAAAAACACACAAAACGTGTCTAAAGACAGAAAGAGCTTAAATAATCATGTCTGTGGGCACGCTGATACTATTTCATAAGTATGTTCAAAGTCAAAATTCACATTAAGATGCATTAAAGCTCAGTCAGAGTGACGGCCTCATTTTACTTTCAAATCAACCTGTATACCCGCTGAAGAAGAATAAACATAAGCTCACATCCTTGTCATCACACGGGGAGACGAACAAGTTCTGAGCCAATTCTCCAGTATCCAATAATCTTATTAATGGCAGAACTGGGACATTACTTCTGGATGGTTTATACGGTCTCTCACTGCGCACAAGCAGCTGCCTCTCAACAAGACGCCTTCATCAGCATAATAAATAAATCAGAATGATAAGGAGACAGGCCGAATGAACACAACTCAGCTCTGCAATAATTATGCACAAACTGTGATGATCATTTGTTTTTTGACAATGAAAAAAATATTTTATGTCAATAATCTTGCAGGAATGGTTTCATAAGGGCGACTGATTGCACTCATCTCTTTTGTAATGAATAGTGGAAAAAAAACCTTTCCTGGCAATAAACAACTTTGGCCTAATCCCCCGTTAAAAGCCTCATTGTTCCTTGTTGGCTTTGTGGGCAGAGAAAGAGGTGAATTTATGTGGCGTGAAGTATAAAACCTTGAAAGCCATTTAAAATGGCTTATTTTATTTTTTCAGGTCACTGAATCTTCAGGGCAAATGGGCATTTATGGAGAAGTTTTATTATTTAGACTAATGCTTTACTGAGACATATCTCATCTCAGGTCTTGTGCTTGCATTACTCACAGAGGGCAGATAAATCACTAATGATATCACTAAAAAAAAACACAATAAAGCAAATGACAAGCACGCTGCTCATAAAGCAGGTTTATGCCCTAATCTAATAAAACAATTACAGCCGAAGGCCACCTGTGCTCTGGGCTGGTCAGGGAAGAAGCCCTGTACAGAACACAATGTGTTAGGACGGCGACACACCGCCACCTTGTGGTCCTGAAATGACATCACAACTGAAATGGATTCACCAGCTGAAAAGGTGATGCTGCATTTGCAAAATATTTGTAAATTATGTGCATTAGCAACCAAGATCTTTTAGTATGTAACTTTAGTCACCTTTGAGAGTAAGCTTTCTTGTTTTAAAGTGATTTTCATGAGTATATTTTAAAAAAAAATTTTTTTTAAAGATAAAGAAAAATAAAGCTGTATTTGTTGGCACAGGTGGTTCCTGGAAAGGTGAAAAAACAGAATGTTTTTTGTGGCAGCTCTTATCATCAAGGACATAAACAACATTGTGCAACATAAAAGCAAAACTAACAGAAGCATATTTGCATTTATGTTTGAGATGTTTTTAGAAGTGGGCCCATAATCTCAAGTTTCAGAACAGAAATGTTTAAAAAGTTAAATCAGTTCAGTGCTTTCTCAAAAACCTGCACATAAAAAACTGAATACACCAAAAAATGTAATGATAAGAGTACAAAAATGAGCGGCCAGTGGTGCTTTTGTTTGTTTTTTTTGGTGTAGAAATCCTTGTCAGGACATCAAAAAGAATTAAATAACAAGTTCATTCTTTTGTTTTTTTTCAATACGTGTGAGATTAAAGATTAAAGCCATCAGTTTGTCACACACACTGGTGTGTGGTGAAAATTGTCCTCCGCATTTGACCCATCCCCGTGGGGAGCGGTGAGCTGCAGACATGGCCGCGCTTGGGAACTTATTTGGTGGTTTAACCCCCCAATCCAACCCCTTAGTGCTGAGTGTCAAGCGAGGAGGCATTGGGTCCCATTTTTATCAAAGTCTTTGGTATGACCCGACCGGGATTCGAACCCCGATCTCCCAGTCCCGGGGCGGACACTCTACCACTAGGCCACCGGAGATCTCAAACTCTTGTTTCAGGAACCAGAAGATAACCACAGCAGAGGGGAGCAGAATACGGCAGGATTTGGAGTCTTTTTTCCTGATATTCAAACATCTCGCCTCTGATTGGCTAAAAGCAACTCAACTCTACCACTGACTCAGTTTGCTCTGCAACATTGATGTTTTAACTCCACAAATAACCAAGCCTGGAGGAGTTCTGACATGTTGTGGAGTTGCTAATGCTAACAGTTAGCTTCTACTAACTGAGATGCGTTCTACTCTCTCCTGAATGGTAAACCAACAACAGTCATTCCTGTTGCGAGCCAAGACGGGTGAGTCCATGAATTCCCATTTCCCCGTCTATTTTTCTATTGGTGGCTAATGCAGGAAATAGGGGTAGAAGACTATTTTTACGTTCAGCCTGCATGTAAAATTCAGCGTGATCGGTTGTATTTCAAAAATAACAGGAAAAAATTGTGCCTCAGTGAACTTGGTCTTTAAATAAATTTCTAAAAATTACAAATATAAAAACACCATTACAAAAACATCAAACAAAATCATTAGCATTTGCTTTCCCCAACAAGATAAATATTGAACTATGGACTTTAAAATTAAATAAAAAATAATAAGTAAATAAACTACCACTGAATCAGCCCTGGAAAAATGCAGAACTCCGGTAAATTCAGGGTGAAATTACCTCAATTTGGTGTATTTTTTCCAACAGTTGATCGAAGGACTGGATCTGCACCAGAGGGATCAACTTTTTCCTGGAGTTCTGCTCAGTTTGAGGCGGCTTGTTGGTAACAGCAGTCAACGCTGGAATCTGCAGGTGGCAGTATTTCTGTGAAAGAAAACATTTATTATAGTATTAAATAAGGTCTGATAGTAAATGGTTGATAAATTAATGAACTTCACAGTTCTTCAGTTGGTTAATTAACCACTGGTCTTGTTTTAAGATTAAGAAAAAGTAACATAAAAATTAATAAATTACCCGAAACTTATATTAAAATTGTTGTTAAATAAGAACGTTAAAGCATGTGCGGTTTTTAAATAACTGGGTGACTAATTAGTTTCAGATAAATACAGGTCCTTCTCAAAAAAATAGCATATTGTGATAGACTTTCATATATTTTAGATTCATTACACACAACTGAAGTAGTTCAAGTTGTTTATTGTTTTAATATTGATGATTGTGGCATACAGCTCATGAAAACCCAAAATTCTTATAAAAAAAATTAGCATATTCCAACCGACCAATAAAAGAAAAGTATTTTTAATACAAAAAAGGTCAACCTTCAAATAATTATGTTCAGTTATGCACTCAATACTTGGTCGGGAATCCTTTTGCAGAAATGACTGCTTCAATGCGGCGTGGCATGGAGGCAATCAGCCTGTGGCACTGCTGAGGTGTTATGGAGGCCCAGGATGCTTCGATAGCGGCCTTAAGCTCATCCAGAGTGTTGGGTCTTGCGTCTCTCAACTTTCTCTTCACAATATCCCACAGATTCTCTATGGGGTTCAGGTCAAGAGAGTTGGCAGGCCAATTGAGCACAGTAATACCATGGTCAGTAAACCATTTACCAGTGGTTTTGGCAGGTGCCAGGTCATGCTGAAAAATGAAATCTTCATCTCCATAAAGCTTTTCAGCAGATGGAAGCATGAAGTGCTCCAAAATCTCCTGATAGCTAGCTGCATTGACCCTGCCCTTGATAAAACACAGTGGACCAACACCAGCAGCTGACATGGCACCCCAGACCATCACTGACTGTGGGGACTTGACACTGGACTTCAGGCATTTTGGCATTTCCCTCTGCCCAGTCTTCCTCCACACTCTGGCACCTTGATTTCTGAATGACATGCAAAATTTGCTTTCATCCGAAAAAAGAACTTTGGACCACTGAGCAACAGGCCAGTGCTGCTTCACTGTAGCCCAGGTCAGGCGCTTCTGCCGCTGTTTCTGGTTCAAAAGTGGCTTGACCTGGGGAATGCGGCACCTGTAGCCCATTTCCTGCACACGCCTGTACACGGTGGCTCTGGATGTTTTCACTCCGGACTCAGTCCACTGCTTCCGCAGGTCCCCCAAGGTCTGGAATCGGTCCTTCTCCACAATCTCCCTCAGGGTCTGGTCACCTCTTCTCGTTGTGCAGCGTTTTCTGTCACACTTTTTCCTTCCCACAGACTTCCCACAGAGGTGCCTTGATACAGCACTCTGGGAACAGCCTATTTGTTCAGAAATTTCTTTCTGTGTCTTACCCTCTTGCTTGAGGGTGTCAATGATGGCCTTCTGGACAGCAGTCAGGTCGGCAGTCTTACCCATGACTGTGGTTTTGAGTAATGAACCAGGCTGGGAGTTTTTAAAAGCCTCAGGAATCTTTTGCAGGTGTTTAGAGTTAATTAGTTGATTCAGATGATTAGGTTAATAGCTCGTTTAGAGAACCTTTTCATGATATGCTAATTTTTTATAAGAATTTTGGGTTTTCATGAGCTGTATGCCACAATCATCAATATTAAAACAATAAACGGCTTGAACTACTTCAGTTGTATGTAAAGGAATCTAAAATATATGAAAGTCTAATGTTTATCAGTACATTACAGAAAATAATGAACTTTATCACAATATGCTAATTTTTTGAGAAGGACCTGTAAATAAAAAAGCTACTCAAGTCTATCAGTATTAAACACAACCAACTGAATTATTCACTAATTATTTTGATAATAAATCCAGGATCTTCCAACAAAGCTTGTTTTGACAAAATACAATCATAGGTAACTAAATACCTCATTAATACAATTTCCTACTGCTACTACTACTCTGATTTCTGGGAATTATGGGGACATTTTCTAACATTTCCTCAATAATTAATAGCTAGTTAGGTTTGTATTTTGGTTAAATGTCCAATCACACAACAGACAGACTCTATTAAGAGAAAACATACAAAGCCTCAAGATGAACTATCTGCTGAATGCTGAGATAGCAGCAATAACAGAAGTACAGCAGGAGTGATTTTTAATCTAAGTGATTAGAGAAACTGGTAGCGCACCCGCTTCCTTGAGCTGACTCTATCTCCGACAGGCGGGGCCAGACTGATGGCAGACATAATCTGCACACCATTCCTCCTCTGAACACCGGCCAGCGCTGCTTTCCAGGGAGAGATATGGTTCCTGAATCCACTCTGTAAGAAAACATAACACAAATTATACCATTTTAAAGGTGCTCAATGACAGAAAGACGTCTTGTGGTCAAATGTGGGTACTGCAGTCCATGCATCAAAACAAACTAGTCCGCTCTAAGCAACTGTTGCCAGTTACGGATCAGCATCAGAAGAGACTAGATGAAAAGCAAAGACGAGTCATATACAGTAAGTTGATCTGTAGATATACATTTCACTATAATATCAAGTTGTTGGCAATTGAAAAAAGTAGCTTGAGACATTTTTTGCATTGTTAGCTTAACGTTAGCCTCTAGACTTTACCCGATATTAGAGTAAAACAAAAAGATGTCATGGCTTCCTAGAGGTACAAGAAATAACTTGTGGGTCGCTCCTGTTTACTTGCTTCCATTCTGCCCACAATGCTGCTGCTCTTAGGAGGCCAGTGTCAAATTACAAATACCGGTGCAGTGTTTGTGTTGAAGACTTAGGCTCACAAATTGTAAACAATGACTATATACCTCCTCTGCCTATTTAAAAGGATAAAAACGGGCCTCCAACCAGCCAGCTGACAAGGAAACCTGTTTCAATGTAACCTTTCTTCAAACAAGATTGAGTTCAGTGTTCAGTGATTATTTTACTGTAGAATTCTTACTTATCGTACCTTCAAAGTCATAAAGTTTAAAAAAAAACTTCAACCCAATAGTACTAACCTTAACTCGTGATGGAATGGAAAGGGACAACAGCTCAGGGGAGAAGACTTTATAAAGTGACAGCAGATGCAGGAGGAATGGTTGCCTTCCCTAAAGGAAAAAGACATCATCGGCACATTTATAAAAACACCAACTTCAGTTTACTCACCAGGAGTTAAGCGTATTCATTCATTACAAGAATAGGGAGGTGTGATCACATCACCCCTGTGCTAACCCTTCGTGTGTGATTTATTAGTTTAAAGACTTCACAACCTTAGATGGCTTTGCTTTGAAATCAGGTCAAAACATGCAATAAATGGGCCCTCAGGACCATAAAGAACTGAATAGAGCAGAGTTACTCCAAGATAAACCTTTTAAGCAGTTCAAAATTAAGTTTACTTTCATGTTCATATGAACAAAGAATGCAATGGTGCAGAAAGGTTGAAGCATTGTGAAAGATTACAAACAAAAATGTAAAAAAAACCACATTTGCCACTAATGGAAACGTATACAAGAAAATTAAAATATTCTTTTGCTTATAGTTTTGTCATACATTTATTGTTGAAACTATAGAGGTCGAACAGTGTGGGTTTTTCTATTGCCGATATCGATGCTGATACATAGAGGTTAAGGTCAGCCGATATGTGCTGCCGATTTTTTGGGCAGATTTTTGTGGCCAATATCTAAATGCTCTCCATCTTATTTGCATGAAAATTTTCAATCATAATAAAAGTTGATGCACAATTACTGAAGCTAAATCAGTTTTTGAACACTTAATTTAACCAACTGTTAAATCTTGATTTTGTGCCCTGTTCAGTATTAAAATCAGACGTCTAAAGTGAATCAAACAATCAATTAACTGACCAAGTGTTAAATATTCTTGTAATAAAACTGGTAAATAAGAAATTTTAGTTGGAAATAATATTTTAGAGCATTTATTATGTAAATGTTATTCAGGAAAGTAAATATACATTTAAATTAAATTCTGCAGTAGCACCGGGCTGTGCCCGACTTTAATCAACTTTATTAAGGAAGTATATCAGCTGATCTATATTAAAAAATTGTAAATATCAGCTCGATATATTGGTCTACCTAGCTGAAACAGTTTTTTTCTGTCAGTGTGCTACTGCTAGAAACGGAGCTTCCCAGAGGAACCTTCCTAAGGGATTAATAAAGTTCCATCTATCTTTTTATCTGATTAAAGAGATCCAGATGAAATAAACTTGGGGGGTTGTATACCAGTTTAGACTGTAGATCCAGCAGCTTCCTCACTCTGAAGACACGCACTGTAAGGAACAGAACATATACTGTTAACACTGAGAAGTAACAGCAAATAAAAAGATTATGGGAAATTGTATATATGTATTAATGTGGCTTAGGCCTAGATGTATTTGACTTACCACTTTCCTTTCTGGTCAAAAGGTAAAGCAGATGGCAAACAAACGGGCACTGAAAACACAACATCACTTTACAAGCTTTGATTTGGTTTTTTAACAATGATTTAAAACATGTACACACTCAAAAATTAAACAAACCTATTCTAACGTGCAATTTTACTCTGAGACAACTCCAAAAACATAAATGATAAGTTTATAATAAGTTAATAGACAGAAAAATCTTTAATAATAAGAATCAGAATTATGTTTATTGCAAATTAAGTGAAAGTCTCACATTACTAGGAATTTGCTTTGGTGGATCGGTGCAAACATACAAGTCAGGTAAGTGAAAAATTAGGAAGAGTCAAAAATAATCAATATAAGAAACATAGGTGACTAGTGCAGATCTGTATGGTTGTAATGGTTATTTGGTGTTCAGGAGTCATGGGGCAGAGGGGAAGAAGCTGTTTTTGTGACGTGAGGTTCTGGTGCAAATGGATCTGAACCTCCTGCCTGAAGGGAGTGGTCAAACAGTCCATGACCAGGATGAGAGGGGTCAGCTGTGGTTCGACCTGCACGTCTCAGAGCTCTGGAGGTGTGCAGATCGTGGATTGATGGGAGGTTGCATCCAATCACCTTTACCGCTGAACGCACAACACGCTGTAGTCTGTGCTTTTCCCTGGCAGTGGCCTCCACGTACCACACAGTGATGGAGGAAGTGAGGATTAACTCAATGGTCGTGTAGAACTGAACCATCAACATGGTTGGCGACTTGGAATACTGAGTTTCTTTAGCTGCCGTAGTCTTTACTCCTGAAAACATCCTTTTCTCTCCTGAGCTCCCTGAGTTTGGTTGTGAACCATAGTTTAGCATTGTTGTAACACACCCTGGTGCGTGTTGCTACAATGCTGTCCTCACAGTGCTGTATAGATGAGGTCACAGCGTCTGTGTACTCGTCCAGATTATCTTGGGCTGCCCTGAACACCTCCCAGTCTGTTGAAGCAAAACAGAAGCAAAGTTCCTCCACAGCCTGCATGGTCCACTTTTTGGATGTTCTGACCACAGGTTTGGAGAACTTTAGTCTCTGTTTGTATGTGGGAATCAGATGAATCATGACGTGGTCTGATAGTCCGAGAGCAGCGCATGGCACTGAGAGATATGCTCCACTTATTGTAGTGTAGCAGTGATCCAAAGTGTTCTCTTTCCTGGTTGGGCAATAAACCTGCTTATTGAAAATATCTTCAGATGCGAGACATTTTACTCCAAGCCTTCTTGAATTGTTGCAACATGTGCATGATTTTAAAGTTTAAAACCCAATTCAACACGAGCATTGTTGTTTACAGGTTTCAATGTTTAATGCGATACTGATAAACATAAGAGTCAACAGTTGTTAAATCAAATGCTAAGAAAAAAATATTTTTAAACTCAGTTATTTTGGGGCTTTCCAAAGTAACCTTATATTTTACAAAACTTTAAACAAACCGTGTGATTATCAATGAATAATTAACAAAAATGACAAAAACCCCTATAAGCTGAAGAACAAGTTTTACGATTGTAACTACACATACAACTTTAATGTTTCCCTTATTCAAAAAGCAGCTGATAAAGACAATTACAAAACAGGTGAATTAGAGTGAAAACTAGCAACATACCAGATTTTCCTCTGTGATGAAGCTGAAGATGAAGCCATAAACAGCTCGCAGTTGGTCTTTTGCGTCAATCATGTCAAATACGGTCAATACCCATTTTAGGAAAAGAACCTAAACAGACAAATTCAAGTAAAAACACTGATTAATTTAGGATGCAATTAGATTAACATAAAGATTTTGTCATTTTAGGTATTCTATCTGAACGACCAGACAACATTTTTAAACAGGTACTTTACTCATATTTATTACATTTGCAGTGGTCTTGTTAGTCATACTCTGTGGGGGGTCTCATCTGGTGCACTTGTTTGAGGAACTAGAAGTGAGCCAGATCAATGTTAAGCTGAACACTGCAGGATTTGGTTTTCTGATATTTGGACATCTTGACTTAGTTTTTAAAACATGAAGCTAGAGCTTTTAACATTAATTTCAGTGTGTTTGCGTGTGCATCTAAGTCGATCTAGGACAATCTAAAGTAATAAACTGGGAGTCTTCATCCTAGTTTACATGTACGTTAGATAAACTGAACTCTCAAATGAAGTTTGTTACACTCCAGTACAGTAGGTGGCGACATGTGCCCTTTTGTGTCGTGTTTTTCATGGTTGTTTTTGTAGCTTGTTTTTCTAATTTCTTTTATACTGTGTGTAAGTTACCAGTATCAGCTTGACTGACCCATTTACATGCAGATGCAGTTGGTTTCCCACCACATTACCTGGGTGCTTCAGCACGATTAGAACCAGTTCGCCTTCAGCCAGACTAACGCGTTTACATGCATTTAAAAAGAATGACAGTCTATTTAGGGCAATGGTTTGGTTTTCTGATGCACATGTAAATGCACTGACTGATTGTTGAGTTAGAAACATGATCAGTTTCATATCCGACACTACTCTGCAGCCCTCTACTGGCCAGTGCACTCAACAATTTTGTGGAGACGGTAGGTGCTCTATAGGAGGAGCACTTTAACTGATTTACAGTTGTTAGCTGTTTTGCTAGCAGTTAGTTTTTCTCAGTTCGACAATCATCAATAAAAAGCACAAGAAGAAAAAGAAGAAGTTTGCTTTATTGTTGGCATCATGATTGGAGCCTGGAAGTAAAAGTAAGAGAGTAGTGTCTTTGGAGGTGAAGCAAAGAGCTAAAACCAGAGTGAACATCAGCGTGGCCTACACTATTTTGAGGGAGCTAAAGGAGGCTACAAAATCATGGCCTGATGGTGACCTGGCTTTGTTGCTACTGGACGTGTAATAATATTTTTTGTCCAACAGTGTGGATCTTTTTACATGGTGGTTTATTTTATTAGTTGGCTCATGTTAGTGTTAGCTTGATCAATAGCGCTAGCTACAGCGGGCTGCTGCAGGGTTGTTTAGGACAGTTGTAATTCCACTTTCAACCAGTAGGGTGGAGGAGCAGAAAACTGCCCAGTGTTACTTTAAATTGGCTAACAGCAATGTGACTCTACCACTGACTCCGTTTGTTCTGCAACGTTGATGTTTAATCCCCACAAATTACACAAGCCTGAAGGAGTTCTGCCGTGTGGTGGAGTTGCTAATGCTAACGGTTAGCTTGTACCAGCTGAGATGTTCGCTGCTGTTTCCTGGATGCTAAATCAACAAGTCTTCCCCATCGCGAGTCAAGATGGGTGAGTCCATGAATAGTAAGTGACAGTCAGTGCGTTTACATGGGCAGTATCAACATCTAAGTCGATCCAGGTCGAACTTATGATAATAAGCTGCGAGTCTTTATCCTCGTTTACATGCGCTTTAGAAAACCGACCTCTAAAATGGAGTTCGTTCCACTCCGGTACAGTAGGGGGTGACATGCGCCCTTTCATGTCGGGCATTGTTCCGGTTAGCTTGTAGCAACACAACTTGTAAACAAACGCTGGCGGCAGTAAATGAGACGGAATTGAAACAGGAAATACACCGTGGCTGAAAGAATGGACAACAACAACAACGCTGCAGCACTGCTTATTGTTACGTACTGCGCTGTTAAATGTTACACGTATTACGTTGTGGCGGTGATATCAGACGAGCGCTACTGTGGCCGCGTCACTTCCGGTTAGCTTGTAGCAACACAACTTGTAAACAAACGCTGGCGGGAGTAAATGAGATGGAATTGAAACAGGAAATACACCGCGGATGAAAGAATGGACAACAACAATGCTGCAGCACACTTATTGGTACGTACTGCGCTGTTAGTTGTTACGCGTGTTACGTTGTGCCGGTGATATTATTGGACGAGCGCCACTGCGGGCCGCGTCACTTCCGGAACGCGAGCGTCTAGTCAGTTCAGCTCGGCTGACCCTTTTACATGCAGAAGGAAGTCAGATAACTACCGCATTATCTGGGTGCTTCAGCCCGACTAGAAGTTCACTTTCAGCCAGACTAACGCGTTTACATGCATTTAAAAAAACCGATGTTAGTCTTTTTAGGGCAAAAGTTCGGTTTTCTGATGTGCATGTAAACGCACTGACTGTGAGGTAGATCTGTCAGGATTTTCAAATTCTACAGTTTTGTCTATTTTCTTTCAGAAGCTAACGCAGGAGATAGGTGTAGGAGACTACTTTCATGTTCAGCCTACATTAAAAACTCAGAGTGACCGATTATAATCAGACATAATAATTTAAAAATGTTTTTTCAACAAAGTACCCCTTTAATGTTTAATACATAAATTATTACATGAAAACAAAAGATGTTGTGTATGCAACAGCACAATTTCACATTCAAACATGGAAATAACTGAATTTTCACAAACCTGTGTGGTGATTGGCATTTTGCCAACATTAAGCCAAACTACTCCTCGAACAACAGCCTCCTGTGGTACCACGGATGAAGGAAGCAGACACTTCAGCACCCGCACACATGGACTAGATCCTACAGCCAAACAATAACAAAAAGTCAGTAAACGTTATAAAGAATTTAACTTGCTCCAAGTTGCTGTCTGCCCATCACAACAACATACTATTATCTGATTAAACAAAACAAGAATCTGAAATTAAAAGTTAAAGATGGCTTTATCTAGAGTTCTTATGCTTGCGCTCACATTCCTAAGCAAAAACAGTCAAACCCCACTCAGCAGATTCTCAGTGAGTCTCACCCATGCGAAGGCTCATGGCAAACTCCAGCATGACAGAAATAGCTTCTGGGGAGAGTCCATTGCTGTAGGCCACCCTCTCCACCACAACCAGGTTCCTCTCAAACTCATCGTTCCCAATCACAGGGGTGCCTGTCTGAACTGCAGCAGGAGACGGGAATGACAACAGCATGACACATTTATAACTTTGGGTTTGGGTGGCATGATACAATATGGATAAAGAATTCAATTATTGATCCTGTGAGGGATTGTTTTTAAATAATCAATAATATATATATATATATACACTGCTCACAAAAATTAAAGGAACACTTTTTTATTGGGCCTGGCATGAAATCAATTAAACCTGTCTGATAATTTTCTGGTTGATTAAGCAGCTGAGGGCATTGTTAATCACTTTCAGCTGTATTGGTGTTCATGGACTTAACGACAGGTGCACTAAAGTGGCAACAATTACAAAACCCTCAAAACAGGACTGGTTTAACATGTGGAGGTCATTTCAAGTTTCTTCCTCTTGATCTTTTTTGGCTGGTTTTCCACTCGTGCTAGTTTTGGCTTGAGTAATTATCTCTACTGGCAGTATGAAATCCTTGAAACCTTTGTCAGACCCTACGCTGATGCAGTAGGTCCTGGTTTTCTCCTAATGCACGGCAATGCCCGGCCTCATGTGGCAAGAGTATGCAGGCAGTACCTAGCATAGTGAACTAGACCAAATTCTTGCTTTGCAGAGTTTGGTCTAGGCACGCTTCATTGGAACCCTCGCAGCCTGTGGTTGTCCAATCACAGCTCGCTATAGTTTTAGTTGGGCCAATCACAGCGCTCTATATTTTGCGGCCGCGAACCCAAGCAACATGGCGGCAACGCAGGAACCACGTTCTTTTGAAACGGCTTTGTCATCAACATTGGATTATTTAGACTCCAACGTGTGTAAGTCTGTCTGATATACTTAGTGGCTTCTTATTTTTATCAAACAAAGTAGTGCAATGTCCCAGCACACCTGATATTCACGTTTTTAAAAAAAAGCAAGAAATCATTATTGTTAGACGCCATTAATGCCTCACGCTTTTCCGTCGCTGTGATTACGTCACGTTGTTCATTACTCTGATTGGTCCTAGCGCTATCCAATTGCGTGCTGACATTTTGAAAGACAACCGTAGATCCCGCCTCACGACTGAGGGCCGTCAATGGTTCGTGGCCAGACTATATATTCACATATATAGGATGGCTTGCCAGGCTAGGCAGTACCTGGAGGATGGAAGGAATTGAAACAATTGAATGGCCTTCATGATCCCCTGACTTAAACCCAATACAACATCTGTGGGACATTATGTTTGGGTCCATTAGGCGGCGCCAGGTTGCTCCTCAGACTGTACAAGAGCTCAGGGATGCCCTCACACAGATCTGGGAGGAAATGGCACAAGACACCATCCGTTGTCTCATTAGGAGCATGCCCCGACGTTGTCAAGCATGCACACAAGCTCGTGGGGGCCACACAAGATACTGAAAAGCATTTTGAGTTGCAGAAATTAAGTTTTTGAAATAATGGACTAGCCTGCCACATCTTCATTTCACTCTGATTTTAGGGTGTCTACACAATTGAGCCCTCTGTAGGCTGAAAACTTTTATTTCCATTAAAAGACTTGGCATCCTTTTGTTCCTAAGACATTGCCCTGTCGTTACTTGTATAGATATCCAACTTCATATTGAGATCTGATGTGTCTAATGTGTTTCTTTAAAGTGTTCCTTTAATTTTTGTGAGCAGTGTGTATATATATATATATATATATATATATATATATATATATATATATATATATATATATGGCAATTTTCAGAATGCTTATAAACCATACATCATTTTAAGGTTTAAGGTCAGTTACAGTTTAATGAAACAAGCAATGTTGATTATAATTTCAAATCTGATTGTGTTTTTTTTTTCTATACGTTTTACACGTTTGCTGCTCCAGCACACACCTGAATCAAATGATCTAATCACCACTTTAGGCTGAATTTTGCATTAGTCTGGAAATCACTCACTCACGTAAATCCGGTGTGTTAGATCAAAACAACAGTTTTAGGAGGGTAACCCTTTAGACACTAGCTGGTGACGCCTGGACCATGTCCCCACTGTTTCAGGACCACAACAATAGCCCTGTTCCACTGCTTGTTCCGTTCCTCCTGCAGCTAGCTTAGCAGTAGACCGGTTACCTACAGTCTACGGCGGAATGTTTTTATAGTTTCCTAAAGTTGCTTTGTTTATTCCTGGCCTCTTTTATTTGCGCCTAAATGTTTAAAGTTGTGTTGAGGATTGTAGCATTGCATATTTCCACCGCTATCGACCCGAGAGGCTTGTCCCAGCCTTACCGTCAGAGAAGTACTTCAGGGCCAGAACAAACGGGTCCTCCGCGTTTTTCCTCCTCTCTTTTTCTGCGACTCTCAAACTCCTATTACCGGACCGACTGGACACAGACTGGTCACTTGTAGACAACTGGTCTGATTCCGACGAGCTTAACGATGCTGCCATGTCTACATTGCTAAAATGTTCAAAACACGGTGCCTTCCTCAACCTGCGTTCATTCAAACAAAATCAAATTCTTCCGCGCGACCGTTTGCCCTGCGCTTGCGCAATATCGCACTTCCGCTCGGGTGCTTCATGGGAGTTGTAGTTGATTGGTCTTCGGCTGCTGAGAGGGCAAACTCAACGAGATGGTAGTATGTGCTCAATTTATTAATAAAAAAACAAAAGAAAAAACAGTGCTCTCCATCCCCGGTCCTCCTCAAGATCCCATATTCTGCCTGCTCATTCGGTCAGTGATTTAATTACCTGTTCAGAAAGGTCTCCAGGATTACCCACCAATTAAAATCAGATGGGTCGGAAGAAAAACATGGTCGAGTGGAACTTATAAATTTAAAGTTCAAACCAGAGTAGTTGTCTTTTAATAACACAGTGCTAATGAAAGAACCAGTCTCAGGTCCAGTATTTTATTTTAAGTACATCATTTACAGAAATATTGACAGCCTTTACAATTCCAGTAGAAATGCTTATCAAATTATTTAGAGATGAAAAATTAAAACATGAGTGTGAAGTTTAAGACTTCAGTGAGTTACAGAAGAAAGAATAAAATTCCTAACAGGAAATAAAATAATTTTGGTTAAGTTCTCTTGTAAAGGACAGCAGCAGCTGCTGCCTTTTATATATGCCTAAAAGAATAACTGATGACCAAGCTGATAGGAAATAGAATTATCAGCTTCTTTTTAAAATGTGAAAATCCAGAAAAATCAAATGACACTTGAAAAGAGGGAGTAGTCACCCAGTAATGTACTCTTTTAACACTGCTACCAAAAGGATGATATGTAACACTATTTGAAGTATAATTGCTATAAAATCCTTTAAACAGTGCTCATTTTTGATTTATGTTCTGTAATCTCAACCGATTTAAACATGCTTCAAATGAATTAAAGGTTTCCTACTTACACACAGTATAAAAAGAAATTAGAAAAACAAGCTACAAAGACAACCATGGAAAACAGCATTCTCCAAAAAAATATGTTCTACTTCAGTGAAATCACAAACATTTACAGTGTGGGACTGAAATAAACAAACTGGATCATATGATGTGATGCACAGGCACGATTGTCCACACATGTCAAGAGCTTATGGGACAGGATTTTAGCTTCACAGTAAAATGTGCAGACGAAAAGAAGAAAGTAATCAGTTAGCTGGACACGACATGAGATGTACGTAAGGGATCATTATTTGATGTGTTTCCCTTCAAATTACAGTCCAAAGAAGTGCAGGTTCCCTTTACTGCTTCCGGGTCAAGGTGAAACATCACCCTAAGATTGCTTGACCTTGTTTCTTTCCTGATCGTTGATGTGCTGTTCCTCTCTGCTGTCTTCTCGCTCTGGACGATCGTCACTCTGGCGGGCGATAAGCAGTCGGCAGGTGAGCAGAATACCAAAAACCAGAGCATGAGCATACCGTTTCAGAGGGTCTCCTACTAGCTGATGGAAAAACAAGACTGCCAGCATGACCAGCAACAGCAAGAAGTTGGCCACATCCTTCGGCCGGCCTGGCACCAAGGTTAGCACTACTCCGCAGCCCACTTCCAGGGAGCCGATGATCTTACGGAGCAGCACCGAGCTAATTCCAATCTTCTTCAGTCCCGGCAATGCCTTGGCATAGCTCTTGTATGCCCTTTTCTGAAATGAAAAGAAACAGAATACATATTAAAAATAACCCACTGTGCAGGAACCGACGGACCCAATATAGACATGATCTGCACATCTATGCAACGTTGACTGTTTGCAGGGAAGGCTGCATGATGGCACAGTTGGTAGAACTGCTGCCTCGGAAATTTGAATGCGTGGAGTTAGCATATTCTCCCCATTCATTTGTGGGTTTTTCTTCCTCCCACAAAACCAAAATCATGCATGTTAGGTTAAACTTTGATACTCTAAACTGTCCCTATGTGTGAGTGAGTGTGTTCCTGTGATGGACTGTCCAGTGTGTCCACAGTCACTCGCACCGTGACTGCTGTAGTTAAGACACCAGCTCCCCATGACCCTACTGAGGAATAAGTAGATCAAATAATGAATGAATATTACAAATAAGAGCTAAAATGATCAGGGTTGTCACCTTGCTCCACATTCAGCTGGAAGAAAGCAAAACTTCAGGTTGTTCATTTTTATGATACTTTGTTTTCAGTCATAAATGTATAGTAGCATCTTTATGCTGATTTCTGTACAATGTCTTCATCAGTGAGGATGTTTCAACATCAGCATCTGCAGGTGCATATTACAGAAATTACTCGAATGCCCCGCCATTGCTCTTCAGATGCTGAACTGTTCCAGCTAAGTAAATGCAGCACCTTTGCTATTTAAAGATAGCAGCGGATCCATCACTTCCAGTTCTACTTTACATAAAATCCCCATATCCCTGTTTTAGCTATTAGCCTGTCTTATTTTCCGGTAGTGCAACACAACAAAGCAATGAATGCATGTTTAAACAGATCGATTTAACCTTACAGGTCGTTTCACGAAAGATGGAGAGCAAGTTTCTACGGACAGCACAGCTGCTTCTTCTACTATTTAGGTCACAGACTCCAAGCCCGTCGCGTTTAGAGCCAGCCCAGAACAATGGTCTTTATTTACCCCTAATGATGCGGCCATTAACGGTTGGGATTCAGCTCTACTCACCATCTCGCTGTAGGCATCTTTGCTCAGTCTCGGGGTGAGCTTAATGGTTCCCATAAACACGAAAAATAAACCCAGAGCAACAGAAAGGGCCAATATTGTCACTGCCCTTGGCGAAGCCATCTTTCAGAACAGGACATGTAGCAAGAAAGGCGCTTCCTTCCACACAGGAGTGAATGAAATTCAGACCGCTTCCCGGACCCGGAGAGGAGAGGACTCACCACCAAAGGGAGGGGCTTATGGATTTAAATAAATGGCGACGGAGCTCGAGTAGCTGCAGACATAGACATTGAATTCACTTTCAATTCAATTATAATGTCTATGGCTGCAGACCGCAGATTCACGCTTGCTGCAGTTTCACGCCAACTGCACGCTTCTATTGTTTTTGAGACAGCGCCGCCCACTGTTTCATATAATCCAAGATGGATGACAAGTCAAGTAGCCTTTAGACTCTTTTAGTCCAATTCACAAGAAGTAGGAAGACAGTACAGATAAGATAAATAAAATGAGCACAATATGACATGCTAAAGCAGGGGTTCCCAAGTTGGGGGTCGGGACCCCCAAGGGGGGGGTCTCAAAAATCGGTCTTTGTCAGACATATGACCTGCCTGTCAACCCTTACCAAAAAGTAGTATACTTCAAGTTTATTTTACTAAGTATACTGAAGTATAGAAAAGTATATGTCCCCAAGTATACTTTTATTTTCCAAGTACACGGAAACAAGTATACTAGTGAATACTATCAAGTATACTTCTTCGCACTAAATTGGCCCACTTTAAGTTTATAAAAGTATACTTTGAAGTACACTTAAAGTAAACTTCCAGGTATACTTTTAGTGTACTTGTAGTACACTTCTAAGTACACTTTTAGTGTACTTGCAATACACTTTTAAGTACACTTTTACTGTACTTGTAATAAACTTTTAAGTAAACTTTTAGTGTACTTGTAATACACATTTAAGTACACCTTTAGTGTACTTGTAATAAACTTTTAAGTAAACTTTTAGTGTACTTGCAATACACTTTTAAGTACACTTTTAGTGTACTTGTAATAAACTTTTAGCTTACATGTAACAAACTTTTAAGTATACTTTTAGTTTACTTGTAATGACCTTTAAGTGTACTCATAGTTTATGAAATTACACTTTAATCTATACTAAATGCAATCTTCAAGGTATACTAATAGTTTACTACCAGTTAACTTTAGTTTACAAAAACTACACTATGAAGTATACTGAATGTAACGTTGAAGGTTTCCAAGTTACCACAAATAAACTTCTAGTTATATTTATTCTCCACGTTTTAATGCCAAGTAAAAAAAAAAGTGACAAAAAGACAGACAGTACAAGATAAAAATAAGTAAAAGTTAAAAAACAGTAGAAAAAAAATTATACCAACATAGCAGTACACTGTGCAAACAATCTAGATATATACATATGTATGAGTGTGTTGAAAATTTTAATGGTATGTATATGTAGACTTTAAACTTTGATGAATATATGTATGTACATATGTCCTGAGTAGAAATATAAATGTGTGTGATCGCACGTTACATCACAAAATTGCATTCATGAAAAATTGCACATAAACTATCATTGTGTATTGGATGTGTAGGTTTAGTAGTCCATGTGAGTGTGATCAGCAGGCAAACAATGTCCAATTTTTTAAATGTCCAAGGACGTCTTTGCAGAAGCCTGCTTATAGCTTTCGTTGTTGCACTTTTTTCGGATTATTCTTCTGACGTCTTGCACACTTGTGCCAGGGAACTTTGACAGAGAATGGCCTGTTAAAGACATAACACGCAAAAACAAAGGAAACATTAATATCCACTCAAAGCTTCAAATAAAGAAATAATGTAAACGTCTTAGTGCCTCTCATAGTGTCACGATGTATGTGTCAGTGATTCAACTGAAGTCATTCTTAACTTCAACAAAGAAAATTCTTCTACAGAAAAACAAGAGGTTGTGTGCAAGGATTTTATTTTTAAAATTAAACCACAATTTAAGATACTCACCAAGAATAGCATCAAGTTTTGTGCCATCAAGTTGTGGTTTGGACTCCAGGTCTTTGTGTGCTCCTGACTGTCTCCCAGTCAAATTTGAGCAAGACAGCGTCTCCCTGCCGTAGACGAGCACTGCCAGGTCTCCAATGTAAACTGAGGGATTTGAAGTCCGCAGAGAGTTGAGCTTCTGTCGACTTTGACATCAGAGTCTGGCACAAGAGACACCTGCAAAACAATAGTTATTTTCAATTAGCCATATAGTGGAACAGTAAGAATCTACACAGTGATACTGCCCCCGCTCGTTTACATCACTCTCACAGATGGAGTAAAAGTTAGTTTTACATATTTGCCGCTGTGCGCATGCAGGCGAGGGAGGCGTGAAGCTGCAGCTACACACAGGGGTTCTCTGTCGGCCGCAAAATATGAGTGACAGGCTGGTATGATCGGCTCTGAAAGGAGTTGCCGATCACGTGTTTTTTCACCAATATCGGCCGATTACGAGCAGTTACCGATCAATTGGTGCATCCCTATAATAAACAGACTGATGAGTAACTGTGATAACACATTTCATCCTTTAACCAAACAGAAGCCTTGAGGAGCCATAAAAATATTTTTTTCTCATTTATAAAAATTTTTTGCCACATGCTGCTTCTGGGATGCTTCAATTTCCGAAGTTAACATAGGGCTAGACAAGAAATCACACTCGGTTTCAGTGTAAAATGCCCGGTAATTTTGAAAATAAAAGTCTATTGCAGCGATGCGATTTCATATCTATGTAGATTATGTCTATACGTGTGACCTCACGGCTTATCTCACCTGTATTTCAAGCAACCTTCATTGAAATCTCAAAAGAGCCGCCTGCGACTTGATCTGAAATCAGAAAATTACAAGTTCACAAAACAAAAAAAACATTTTAACACACCACTCTTGCCTTCAGTGTCTCTTTGTCTTGGAGAACTTTGTGTGGCATTTAAGTCTGAGTTGACAAAACAACTTTTATAGTAGTATTGTAAAGTTTTTAAAGGCAAAAATACAACAAAAGTTGACATTTTTGTCACAGCAGAAAATAAAATGTGTACCTTCTTCTCTGTTGAGGGGCTCCGTCGGCAGCAATGTCCTTGAAAAAGGAACTAAGGGGGAAAAAAACAAACTGACCAAATCAATCTTTGACAGCAGTTCTAAGTTGCTGGTAGGCAGTCTTTAGAGGCAAAATTGAAGTTTGGCCTGAATATATTTGATAAAGATAAAAGGAAAAAATACACACCATCTCTGCTGGATGGTTCTGTTGGCAACAGCATTCTCCTTGCAACTGCAAAAAAAA
>SSNS01000009.1:4421816-4441303 GCA_006937985.1 Aphyosemion australe
GGGTATTAAAGCATAAAACATTTTTTATTTTAATAACAATCCAATATTACAGCATCACAATATGGACAAGCTCAAAATCTAATTAGATGATAAAATCTTTCTCTTAAAAAGATTCTTCTTAAAAAGAAGTTGCTACTTGGGGTAGAGAGGATGTTTAACAGAGGTTGTAAAACGACTTTAGAGATATTTGGAGGTGGACGCGGGTAAAATTCCAAGGACAACGCAGTACAGATGGAATTTAGCAAAAGTAAGTTACCAGCTTGTATTTTTGGAAAATTTCTCCCAATTGTTGCATCTATATTTTTTCTTGCTGTTATGCAGAAATGCAAAGAAGCTGATAAATTCAATGATAAAAATGAAGATGGTGTGGACACCTTACAAAATATGGTAAGCAGGATGTGTTATGTATTATTTATGGCAGTTATTAAAATGTAATTGTTTGGGGATTACTAAAAGCTTGAAGAAAGCATACTATAGGAACAGGGAGCACTCTACAACAATAATGAAGTTTAAATTTAAATTGTACATTACACCTTTGCCAAATCCATATGAACGGGATTGAGAAAGCTGCCACGAGTAACCTTACTCACATAATTCAAGTGTTGCCGTACACCTCTTTCGCAATTTTGCTGTTTGTTTATTTTTATACATTGTTCATATAAAAAAAATACATTTGTTATACTAATGGCCAATGTATGCCAGTATGAATCAAGTCTGTAAGATCTGGTTTTACATAAACTTTGGGAAAATATTTTTGTCTCTGTGTTGGTTACTGGTTGTGCAGCGCGCCAGGCTAAAGACCAAAGGTGACAGATCATTTGCTGCTGTGGCCCCCAGACTCTGGAACTCTCTCCCTCTGAGCCTGAGATCAGTGGACTCAGTGGTCTCCTTTAAAAAGCAGCTGAAAACTCACCTGTTCAGGCTGGTTTTGCGTGACCTGTTGATTCTTCATCACTACCTCCTCTTCATGCTGCTGTTTCAGCAAATTCTGCATTTCTTGTTCTCCCGTATTACCTGTTTCTTATTCATTTTTGTCCTGATTTTTTAGTTTACATTTGTAGATTTTGCCCTTTTATATTTTCTAAATCATTATATATATTTTTTATTTCATATATATATATATATATATTGTTCTTGTGAAGCGCCTTGTGACTTTTAACTTGAGAGGCGCTATATAAAAATCGTTCTTTGTTCCTGATCAGTTCACCTATAGCCTACCATAATTCACTCTTGAGCTATGTTTGCTAAAAACTTGCAAGATGGGATTTGCAGATATGATATACATCTTGCACTAATTAGTATGAGTGAAATAAAATGTACAATTAATACATAACTACTTAAGTATATCAGTTAAAAGTTTAAATACAGGTATGATCTATACTTAAACTTTTAGTATACTTCTTAATATGAGCCTTTTAGTATACTTTTTAGTATAAGCTAAGTATAAGTAACAAACTTTGTAAAGTGTATCTCAAAGTAAGTACACTTAGAGTAAACTGAAAGTATACTCTCTTATTTTTAGTTCACAATTAGTATACTTGAAGTACACTTGAATATACTACTTTTTGGTAAGGGAACCACTCCCCCTTGGCATCATTTTAGGTGCATGACTACTCGCGTTGCTTGCTACGGGGAGCCGAAGTTGAAGCAGCACACGAGTCAAAAGAATGGATAAAAAGAACAAGGACGAACGCATCTCTTACAGGGATAACTTGTGAAGGAAGCTATGTCGGTAATTTCAGAAATGGTCTTTCAGAAATTGTACAATGTAGACGAACGCAAAGTAAACATGGAGCTCAGATGTTTCATTACTGCCTCCAAATACCGTATTAGATATTTAAGAGAGTTTTGGGATGCTTTTATGTTGAAGGTCTGCCGGGGTGTTTTACCCCGGAAGTGCATTTCTGTGTGTCAGGCACGTGAATTAATAAAGAAAAAAAGAGATGCCACCAAGGCTGGGTCGGCTAAACGTATCTCCTGTACCTTGTTATTTCTCCATGTTATCTGGTGCTCTACAACGCTCGGTTACAGTGGTGGCAGCGGTGTTGTTTCGAGTGACGTGTAGCCATGGGTCGAAGTGAAAAATTTAGATAGCTAGGCGTAGCTAGCTGCAGCTAGCTCCCGCGTCCTGTGTTTTTTTTTTTTTTGTTACGGTGGAAGATGACGCGGTTTCTGTGCGAAATAAGCTACCTGCGTGCATTGTATTGTTAGCTGTGTGTAGTGAAGGGCTTGTCTACAGTTTGGGACGCCATGTGGCTTCAAAATACTAAGCCGGCTGACCATAACTGGCACGCTGAGGAGCCTATGTGGGCCGTGTGAAGATTGAACTTCCGCCGACATTCACAGGGGAAGGGACCCAGAGTTTCTCCAGCTGAGCAAAACAGTACGAAGTGGCTGTGAAAGCGCTGGTTGGTGGATCGGGAGCTGATTATGACCTGGAGCTCACAAGAATCCTGCCCACACGTCTGGATAGGGCAGCTTTTCTTCTGTGGGATAGTTTGCCTTCTTCGACCCAGGTGGTTTATGGCGCCACTAAGGAGAGACTGCAGGAGGCGTTTGGACAGGGGCGTTTCCTGGACTGTTTCCGAACAAATCTCGCAGCCCGTCGCCGAGCTCCGGGGGAGTGTCTGGAGGTTTTTGCAGCAGATGTTAGCAGGTTGGTCCAGGAGGCTTTTCCTGGGTACGGCAATGTGGCTCAGAGTGAAGAGAAATTCAGACCGTTCCTCGCAGGACTCGATCCAGCTCTGAGAGCCTAATGCCATGAGCAAGGGGCTACGGATCTGGAGGCACTAGTAATTGCAGGACATTGTGAAGTGGCGAGAGAAGCTTTGAAGATGGATTCTGTGCGGTATCTGCGTAACCTGCCTCCAATTCAAGTCGGGTCAGTGGCTCACGTGAAATCGGTCCCTGAAGATGGGGGACTGCAGAAAGCTGTGGAGAAGCTGACTGAGGATATGAGGGATATGAAGATGGAGCTGAGACGAGTGACCGTTGAGACCGCACGTGGGGCTCCTACCCAACAAATGGGTCGGTGGAGGTCGGATTATTCACGCTGGCGGTAATGACACCCGGTTACGCCAATCGGAGGTCACTAAAATCAATTTTGATTCGGTGTGTAAGCTTGCCAAAACAATGTCGGACTCCGTAATTTTCTCTGGTCTCCTGCCTGATTGGACCAGTGACGACATGTTTAGCCGCATGCTGTCCTTCAACCGCTGGTTGTCTAGGTGGTGTCCCGAAAACAACGTGGGCTACATTGATAATTGGAAAACTTTTTGGGGAAAACCTGGTCTGATCCGAAGAGACTGCATCCATTCCATTATGGATGGTGCAGCTCTTCTTTGTAGGAATATTAGTCCTCCCTGACAGCAGGGTCCAGACCAGGAAGCAGAGTCGTAGTTTAACCCTCCCCTCTGCAGCTTCTGTACTGTTACCCACCGACTACCCCATCCAGACAGTGTCCTGCCCACAGCAGAATCAAACAGATTAAAGATCAGGCTTAATAGAGCAAATCATGAAAATCTCATAAAAATAAAAACAAATTCTTCTGAACAGAAAACTAGAACAATTAAATGTGGATTATTGAACATTAGATCTATCTTTTCAAAGACTTTATTAGTTAATGATTTGATTTGTGATAATCAGATTTCTCTGTTTTGTCTCACAGAATCCTGGCTGCAGCAAGAGGACTATGTTAGTTTAAATGAGTCGACACCTAATTATTTAAATCATCATATTGCTCGTAGTAGAGGGCGAGGAGGAGGAGTAGCAACCATCTTTCATTCAGATTTATTAATCAGTCCCCTACCAATTAATAGCTACAGTTCTTTTGAACATCTCATTCTTAGTTTGCCTAATCCAGATTGCAAAGCTCTAAAACCACTTTTGTTTGTAGTCTTGTATCGTCCACCAGGCCCCTACTCTCCATTTTTGGATCAGATCTCAGATTTCTTGTCTGATTTGGTGTTAAATACTGATAAGGTCATTGTGGTGGGGGATTTTAACATTCATGTTGACATTGAAAGTGATCCTCTCAACGTAGCCTTTAGTAATATCTTAGACTCAATTGGTTTTACTCAAAGAATCCATGGCTCCACCCACTCCTGCCATCATACATTAGACCTTGTGCTGACATATGGTATAGAGTGTGAGGAGATAACAGTATTTCTACACAATCCTGTCTTGTTGGACCAATTTTTGATAACTTTTGAGTTTATTATAACAGAGTTCTCCAGACATGAAAGTAAATTCCACTATAGTCGATCTTTTTCTGATAACGCTGTAGCAAACTTTAAAGCAACTGTTTCATCTTTACTGTCTTCAGAATCTCAGTGTAACTTAGCAGAGGGCAACTATTTCATTTCTAGCCCTTCACTAATTGATGGTCTCCATCATTGTGTTACTTCCTCTTTACGTGTGGCATTAGACAATGTTGCCCCTTTTAAAAAGAAGGTAATTAATTCTGAACTGCGTACTTTAAAACAGAACTCTAGAAAACTGGAGAGAACATGGCGCTCTACACACCGGGAAGAGTTCTACTTATCCTGGAAAAATAGTCTAGTGCTTTATAAAAATAAGCTTCGACAAGCTAGAACTGCATATTATTCGTCACTAATTGAGGAGAATAAGAATAATCCTAAATTTATTTTCAGTACAGTTGCCAAACTTACACAGAACCATATCTCTGAGCCAGCTATTCCCTTAGCCTTCAGCAGCAACGACTTTATGGGATTCTTCACTAATAAAATAGATTCTATTAGAAACAAAATCATCAGCATCCGTCCCAACACGATTTCTTCTTCCTCAGTAAGTGAGGCAGCATCAGAGGCAACTGTAGAACCTCATCTGTGTTTGAACTGTTTTGATGCAGTTGAGCTTTCAGAGTTATCAAAAAATATTAGCTTAATCTAAACCTTCAACTTGTATTTTAGACCCAATCCCAACCAAATTATTTAAAGAAGCATTTCCTTTGGTTACTGCCCCCATTTTAGGTATAATTAACCTATCCTTAGTAAATGGATACGTACCGCAAGGTTGCTGTAATTAAACCTCTACTTAAGAAACCTTCTCTGGATCCAGATGACCTAATGAATTATAGACCAATATCTAATCTCCCATTTTTATCTAAAGTCCTTGAGAAAATAGTGGCCAATCGAGTATGTGAGCATCTAAACACTAATGATCTGTTTGAGGAATTTCAGTCAGGTTTCAGAGAGTATCACAGCACTGAAACCGCATTAGTGAAAGTTACAAATGATATTCTCACGGCCTCAGATAAAAATCTTGTGTCTGTTCTGGTCTTGTTGGACCTCAATGCTGCTTTTGACACAGTCGATCACAATATTCTCTTAGAAAGGCTTGAACATGTTGTAGGGATCAAAGGAACAGCGCTAGGCTGGTTTAAATCTTATTTATCTGACAGATTTCAGTTTGTTCATGTACATGAGAAATCTTTTTCATACTCTAGAGTTACTTGTGGAGTACCACAGGGTTCAGTACTTGGACCAATTCTTTTCACTATATATATGCTTCCAATTGGTAAAATCATTAGACAACATGGGATAAACCTCCACTGTTATGCTGATGATATTCAGTTATATTTATCCATAAACCCTGATGAACCTAATCAGTTAGGTAGACTACAGGCTTGTCTTGAAGACATAAAAATCTGGATGACTCTAAACTTTCTGCTGTTAAATCCAGACAAGACTGAAGTTATCATCTTTGGACCAGAACCTCAGAAAAGGAAACTGCTTAGTCAATCACCTGATCTAAACGGTATTAAATTAGCCTCCGAGAACAAAGTAAAGAACCTCGGTGTAATCTTTGACCAGGACATGTCATTCAAATCCCACGTTAAACAGGTTTGTAGGATTTCCTTTTTCCACCTTCGGAATATTCCTAAGATTAGAAGCATCCTTTCCAGGAGTGATGCTGAAAAACTGGTTCATGCATTTATTATCTCAAGGTTGGATTACTGCAATTCATTACTATCAGGAGGTCCACAGAATGTAGTCAAAAGTCTTCAGCTGGTCCAAAATGCTGTAGCCAGAGTTCTGATGAGAATTAAAAAGAGAGACCATCTCTTCTGTTTTAGCTTCCCTACATTGGCTGCCTGTTAAATTCAGAATAGATTTTAAGATCCTCCTTCTCACATATAAAGCTCTTAATAATCAAACTCCATCATACATCAGTGATCTGATTGTTCCATATGTTCCTAACAGAGCACTTCGCTCTCAGACTGCAGGTTTACTGGTGGTTCCTAGATTATCTAAAAGTAGGATGGGAGGCAGATCTTTTAGCCATCAGGCTCCTCTACTGTGGAACCAGCTCCCAGCATTAGTCCGTGAGGCAGACACCTTGTCCTCTTTTAAGACTAGGCTCAAAACTTTTCTATTTGATAGGGCTTATGGTTAAATTCTGATGTTAGCCCAGGTTTAGATGAGTGGGGAGCAGAGGGAGGTGGAGTGTTAAGGACTACAGTCGTTAAATACTTTTCTCCCTGGCCCTGCCTCCCACATGCCTCCATCTAAAAGGCTAGGTTATCCTGAGTTATCTCTGTAGTTATGCTGCTATAGGCTTAGACTGCTGGAGGACATACTGACCACTTTCCACACTCTGCTACTTTCTTCTACCACCACTCTCTAATTGCATTATTTCCTGTTTTTTCAGCTGTTAACTTTATTTTCTCTCTAAGTGTCTTTCTCCCCAGAAGAAGCTACATTGGCGTTCTGCTGAGCTGTGGTGGCCTCATGGAGGGGGCCATCGACTGGCACACTGCTGCCAACCACTTAACATTCTCCCTCTCCTGATATTACATCTTACTTTCTTTAACATAGAACGTGCTACTATTAGTTCACCTATTGAATTAATTATAGATTCACTCAGATAAAGACAATAAAGTTTCTCTAACTAAATAGAACTTCTACTAAGAAATCACAGTGTAGCCATAGAAACACTACAGCCCCTTTCAGACAGGCCATGAAAAACGGAAATGTTCGGGACTCTGTCCGTAAGACGTTTGTGTCTGAATGCAAATATCCGGTAAATCTTTTCCTGAATTAGACTGGACGAAGCCCTAGTAACAGGACCGGACTCGTCACGGACAGGGTGGCTGCTTCAGACTGGTGAGGTCGAGTTCCGGACAGGGAGGAGGGGGGGAGCGGGGGACGCTGGTGCGCACCTAGATTACATATATCACGTGACCGGGAAGGCAAAGTTTTTCAACACGTCTGACCAGAAAACTTCACCACTTGGTCGTTAATGTTTCCATCTACGCTGGGTAGCTCGCTCCTGTAGCATGTGGCGAACCATGGCAGCTCGCTTCCTACCATGCGCCCGTTCCTGGATGCGCGACGGAGCGCATCACAGCGCTTCCGCGATTCCTTTATTAACCATTGAGCTTCATCATCCAGGTCTCTTATGCGTCTTCGTGTGCGCAGAATTGTGCTTAACGTAAATCCGATCAGTGAGAGGAATTCTATCACATACTAGCTTTGTTTGGGGAAATAACGCATGTACGCCCGCTGCATTATGCAATATCTGGGTACAGCCTTTCCACCCCACCCCCCCTCCCTCTCAGACGTCTGGAACTTTTCCCTGATCGACGAGTTGGTTCCCCCGACGGAAGGTGGCAGTACGGAGCTCCAGGAGTGAGCCCCGGTCGGAGGGAGGATTATCAGTCGTCATCACCAACAGGTCATGACCCACCATCTCGGGGGCGGAGTCCCAGTCCTGCAAGAGGCCCCTTCCATGGTGACACCCAGAGAAGGAGAGGGGTGCGTTTCCTGTCACCTAGAGGTGGAACTGCCGCTGAACGTTCGGGAAACGAGTTGTAGCTGATGTTGCGGCCCAAACATTGGCGGAGGAACCTGAGGGCCCTGGAGAAGGACACACGTGTTCTGACAGATACCAAGCACCGGAGTAGGAAGCAGAAATGGACCTCCTATATAAGAGGGGGGTTGGAATGTTTAGAGACATTAAGCACTGGTGTGAGCAGTGCGTGGCTTGTCAGACCCGCAAGGCGCCGATGGGAGGAATCCCCGCCATCAGACCTTTCCACCGGGTGGCGGCAGATCTCGTGGAACTGCCAGTCACGTCCAACGGCAACAGGTATGTGTTGGTGGTGGTGGACTACTTCACCAAGTTTGTTAACCTGTATGCCCTGCCTAATCAGACAGCGCAATCAGTGGCCAGATGTCTGTTTGAAGACTATGTACTGATTCATGGAGTTCCAGAGGTGATCCATAGTGATCAGTGGAGACAGTTTGAGGCGGACATCATACAGACTCTCTGCCGACTCTTGGGGATCAAGAAAACACACACTACCCCTTATAATCCGAGATCAGATGGGATGGTGGAACATTTCAACAGGACTTTGATCGATCAACTGGCCAAATCGTTGCTGCCTAGTGGGGGTGAATGGGACGATTATGTGAAGCAGGTGGCGTTTGCCTATAACACTTCAGTGCACGCCTCCAACTACTCACCGTATTTTCTGGCACACGGATGGGACGCCCGTGCCCCATTGGATGTCTTGGTGGCACCCCGAGGGCCCCATTCTGACCCGTCAGTCTTATGGGGACTTTGTGTCTACGCTCGTGGACCGGTTGAACATTGCTTTATGTGGAGCCAGGGTTGGAGCGGCAGAGGCTCATGAGAGGCAGAAGCTTTATTATGATGGAACGGTTCGTCATCAGCCATACGCCGTGGGGGAGTTAGTGTGGCTCCATAATCCAACGGAGGACCGGATGAAACTTGCCCCACATTGAAAGGGCCCATTCAAAGTGTTGGAACAAGAGCATGGTCAAGGGGAGAGCGTACCTGTGTACCGGATTGGAGACCCTGCAGGGAACACCGGACAAGAACAGGTGGTTCATTATAACAGACTGAAACCCTACACCAGGGGTCCCCAATCCTGGTCCTCAAGGGCCGGTATCCAGCAGGTTTTAGTTGTAACTCTGCTTCAACACACCTGATTTCAATTAGCAAGTGATTAGCAGGCTTCAGCAGAGCTTGATGAGCTGCTGCACAGGTGATTCAACCACTGAATCAAGTGTGTTTGAGCAGAGAAACCACAAAACCTGCTGGATAGCGGCCCTCCAGGACCAGGATTGGGTACCCCTGCCCTACATTCTTCAGGGGGTTGCTGCTCCTTACCCCCCTGCTGTGTTGTTCGAAGAGGTGATGGAGGACATGTTGCCTGTGGACGGTTCGGAGGTGCCACAGCGGATGGACTCTGGGAACCCGAAGTGGAAGGTCTCCCGTTCAGGGAGGTTGTGCAAGGTTCCTGTTCGTTATAGGGACTACATCTGTTGTTCCTAACTTTTTTTGTGTATATAAAAAAATGTTTATATGTAGTCTGTGGCTGTGTTCATTGCCCAGGGGTGTTCTGTTTGGTATATTGCTCAGTAGCGTTCATATGGGGAATCGACGGACAGTCTGCTTATTGGGTGTCTTGTAGTTGGTGTATTGTTGGTGTGCTTGGAGTACAAGATGGACACAGGATAAATTGGACACTTACGGTTTTTCTCGGCCGCAATATGTTTGGGAGGGGTGTTTAAGATGACTATGAAGGTGAATGTCTGTTTTGTTCACTAAGGGAATGATGTAGGTCAAGGACCATTCTGTTGTTTTCTTGTTTGGTTGGAAACGAGGACGTTTTGTTTTGTAGGAGGGGAGGTATGTAAGAGAGTTTTGGGATGCTTTTATGTTGAAGGTCTGCCGGGGTGTTTTACCCCGGAAGTGCAGTTCTGTGTGTCAGGCACGTGGGTTAATAAAGAAAAAAAGAGATGCCACCAAGGCTGGGTCGGCTAAACGTATCTCCTGTACCTTGTTATTTCTCCATTTTATCTGGTGCTCTACAACGCTCGGTTACAGATATTACAAACTATCTAGTGTTTGGGATCAGTTTAAAAATTACAAATCACTGGAGGCATATGGACATTTCGCACGTGGCTGGGTACAAGATCTGCTAACATTTCAACCACAGGACTGCAAGGTCGTGTCTGCCAAGGTAAGCATTTTCAGTGATCCCCTTTCACTCGAGACTGGCCAAAAGAACTGTTTTACTTGAAAATGATGCGAGCACGGAGCAAGCATGCATGTGGGGAGATGTGGTATAGGAAATCCAGAAAATATTTTCAAGTGGACTTCCTTAGCTGTAAGAGGTAATGAAAACTTTAGATAATTTGTTCTAATTTCTTACTTTTGCTAGCAGGAGAACAGTTGTTAAATAGAGTTTGGGTTAGTTTTATAAGGAAAAGAAGCATTAGTAAAGAGTATAGTAGTCTGACTGAGACAGGAAGAGACTGAACAAGCTACAAAGCTAGCTCGGTTCTGGGCTGCCCACTGGATTCTGTTGAGGACGTGTGAAATGAGGATTGTGGTGAAGCTGACCTCCATCTTGGAAAACCCCTCCCACCCACTCTATTCTACTGTGGAGGCCATAAACGGCTCCTTTATGGCGCTTACACACTAGCACCGGCTCGGACCGGGCGGGATTGGGTAAGGTCCTTTCACATCCGGGTGGCCCGGGGATTTTTGTGGCTGAACCGTACGTGTTTTCGGCCCTCATCTGAAGGTGGTCTGACTCGCGCGGAAAACCGGGCCAACACACCCACTGCCGACTCATTGGTCGGCTCAAATTCACGCCTACCTTTAGGGGGAACCTCCGATTAGCGGATAGAATCCGCCAGCGGGGGCTTCCCGCATGCGCGCTTCATTATCACTCTGAATGCGGAGGAGTTAACAAGCCTCTGACTGAAGCTGTTTTATCCGTTTCCGTCAGCTGTGATGAGCGCAGCGCGCGCACACACACACTGACACAGTGCTGCCACGCAGCTTTTTGTTTAATAAGGAAGAGACCGCAGACTTCTCCGCGCTCCATTGACCCACCCAGCCGTTTCTCTGTTCCCGTCTGCTGTGATGAGCGCAGACACCGGGCAGACTTCTCCGCACTCCTTTGACCCGCCCACATCACTGATATATTCGCGTCAATTTTTCGCGCGCATTTCTGAGACCGCCTATCACGTCCGCATTCCAAAGGGTGTCCTGGAAGACGTGTGTAAACAACCTGGCGGGGCCGGGGCCGGGGCCGACTGAGGCCGACCGATCGGAGCTGACTCGGTGCTAGTGTGTAAGTGCCAGTGGCAGACTGAGAAATCTAAGATGTAAAACAGAACACTACCGTAGGTCATTCATTCCCACTGCAGTGAAGCCTAATTTATACTTCTCCGTCAGCTCCCCGAGGCAGAGACATGCACGCATTGACGGAACCGTTTTGCTTTCGAACTTCTCCATCACCTGGAGAGTGCTGCAAAGCAGTTCCCTGCCAGGACAACAGAGGGCGTAGCGCTTTTCTGGGGTATCCTGTCATGTATCCGGTCCAAAATAGTGCATTTACAGTTTATATTTGCAGTTTATATTGTGCTTTTTTGCATTTAAGAGACTTTTTAACACGGACAAACTTGTCCCTCATTCTCCTCCACCTCTTCATGGACTCGTCACCTCTAAACCCACGTTTCCCGTCATCTCCGTCCACGAATAAAACGCTTGCTGCGCATCTTTATACTCCTCCAGTCACGGGGGAATAAACGTTCATATTTTCGGAGTTTTACCGCGAGGTATTCTTCAAGCTGCTCCGTGTTTGCCGCTAGTTATCGTCGGCTCTCTTTTTATTTTTTGAGGTGGCGATGGCGGAGCTGGTGACGTATTTAAAGAAGTGGCGTTCTGACCAATCAGAAGCTTGTGCTCTCCGTCTCATTGTACGGATGTTTAGAAAAGAGAGCTTGACTCTGTCCGACCTCGCAGGCCTGCTGCAGAGCTCTTGCAACGACGGATCATGGCAGTCCGTCCATCCGTATACTGACAAAAATGGAGAAGTATAAATTAGGCTTAAGAGTGTAGAACTCCATATTTTAACTGTTACTGGCATTATCCTGTTACACGCCAACATCAGTGCTATTTCCGTATGTGTGCAATACCCGGATGCATGTCTGTGTCCCTTATGCTGCATATTTTTGGAAAACCAATTTTCTATTTTTATTTGTTGTTTTTAGTGGTTTGAAGGTTACAATAATAGCTTACTGCTTATGTGTGTTTAACTGTACTTTGTTATTATCTGGTGGTGGTCGGAGAGACCGGTGGCGCCAGTGTAAGGCAAGTCTCGCCTCTATCAGTGCGCCCCAGGGCAGCTATAGCTACGATGTAGCTCATCCCCACCAGCGTGTGAATGTGTGTGTGAATGGGTGGATGACTGATTGTGTTGTGAAGCGCCTTGGGGGGTTGTAGAACCCTAAGAAGGCGCTATACAAATACGGCCATTTACCATCTTTCTTCTTTACTCTAACTGTATGGGCTGCTGTAACGAGGGAATTTCCCCCCTGTAGAATAAATAGTCTATTCTATTCTAGTATAGGGGTTTTAAACCTGTTAGCTGTAATGTTGTGTCCGTTAATAGAAAGCCCAGGAAGATCTGGGTTTCTAAAGATAGGGTTCTGAAAAAGATTGCAGGATGAACATATGATTTTTTAAGTGATAGCCCCAATGATTTTTTGAAATTCTGTATTGTCTATCAGCAAGTTATACTACGTATTAAAATCTTTAAAGGTGTCGCTCACGGACAAAAAAAAACATTGCTTAATGATTATTTGTGATTTTGAGAGAAAATAGATGGTGAAAATCTAGCATTTGAAAAGCCTGTCAACACTATGTCACGCTGAGGCTTAACATTCATGGACTCATCTTGACTCGCAACTGGGAAGGCTGTTGTTGGTTTAACGTCCAGGAATCAGCAGACAACGTCCCAACTAGTAAAAGCTAACCATTAGCATTAGCAACTCCACACACACAGATAAACTCCTCCAGGCTTGTGTTATTTGTAGAGATAAAACATCCACATTGTAAGTCAGTGGTGGAGTCGTGTTGCTGTTATCCAATCCAAAGCAAGATGTCCAAATATCAGGGAATAAGATTCCAAATCCTACTGTAGCGACATCAATCCATGGTTTTTCTCCTAAATGAACTGTGTAACACTTTAACTTACAGACCACATCCAGAAGAGACTGATATCTGTCCAGAGTCATGTGCTTCTTAGTTTGGTCTAAGTGCCGCTAGCTTATCCAGCAGGTGACATCACGACTCGAGGAAGAAACTCAAGGATTCTGCAAAGACCTTTCCTATCTCTTTCACGAATAAAGTTCATCTTTCCTGCCTCGTGAAAGACTTTTACAAATACAATCCAAATGCATAATCATATTGTTTGAATCATCATTATGTGAAATGTGAATCATCATATAATATAATGCATGATGGAGAAAATGAATGTTGTTCCTGTATTTCATATCTTTAATTACACATTTAGGATTCATTCAAGTAATGCCAATCATCATCAGATAAACATTTACTAATAATAGTTTTGTGTTTGAATGTTAATTCGCACTCACATTAAGTTAATAAGATGCACACCACATTAAGCTGAGTCATCTTTAAGTGTTGATGAAACTGGTGTCTGAGGCAACTTGGTAATGCCTACTCTAAATGTGTCAAGATTTGATTCGCCCAATTTAATAAACAATTAGGATGATAAAACCTCCGGCTCGGCCAGAACACATCAGTTCCCGCAAGTTCCTGAAACAACCAAATCCTGACTAGGTCCACTCCTCTCAAAGGGTGAACCTAAGACAACAAGCTACACTTCTTTGGTTTGGCCAGCCGGGGAAAAGCAACGCTTAATAATTAATAATATAAGGAACCATCCTCTTCTTTTTGACCAAAGATCAACTATTTTTGTAAACTGCCTCTAAGCTAAACCAAATTCACCAGACGACGCAGTCACCTGGAAGTTACCCAGATCATCGGTTCGTATCGGGGCCCGCTACAGCTCCATGCCTGCTTGAGTCACCGGGAGCTTCCGCACACAGGTGAAGTAGCCCTGCATGCTGGTGTCAAATGGTCTTTATTAATTTGATAACTTATTAAACCATCCAAATTTGATTTAACCCAGACATCATAGGATCTAAGACACTTATATGCTGATTAGGCAACCTCATCTAGCTTGCACTACATCACCTCATTAATTGTCTCAGTATCTTGAATAACCATCATTCATAGTAATTGTCCTGTGTCATCATTGATTGAGAAATATAGTATTAAATTTATTTTTATTACTATTTTCTTGACTCTTGTCTGAATTATTCTGAAGTGTGTGGATTACATACAGGTAAAAGAACCTAGATTAATGTTAAATTAACATTCAAAGATCATTAAGATTAATAATTCATATTTATATGAATATAAATAAGGGTTAGGGTTAGGGAGATATTTAATAATATATATTCATATTTATATTAATTATTACATTTTATTGATCCATCTTTAAATATGTGGCAATAGCCCTCACGCTACACTACTGTCTGCTGTCACTCTGTGCGGCAATTCCACAGGGAAGTATTGTGGGAACTATAGTTGTGTTTACAGATACTTACTCCAATATAATAAGACTTGCTGGTGGAGGGAAAAGTTTTATAGGTAATTTATTAATCTCAAAATTGCATCAAAGTAGAAGATTAATAACACCCAAATTTGAGAAGATTTTACTTGGAATATGGAACCATAGGTTGTCCATAGGCCCTGGCTGTTGAACACTGGACCAGCTTTATACCTGTCCTGGAGGGTGCATCTACTTGTGTTTTGTAGATTTGGAGAAGGCATTTGACTCCATCCCTCAGGAGGCCCTGTGGTGGGTACTTTGGGAGTATGGGGTACCAGGCCCTTTGATACGGGCTGTTAGGTTCCTGTATGACCGGTGTCAGAGATTGGTCCGCACTGCCGGCAGTAAGTCATGCTTGTTTCCGGTGAGAGTTGGACTCCGCCAAGGCTGCCCTTTGCCACCTATTCTGTTCATAACATTCATGGACAGGATTTCTAGGCGCTGCCAATGTGTTGAGGGGATCTGTTTTGGCGGCCTGAGGATTGATTCTCTGCTTTTTTTCAAACTGGCTTACACTCTCTAGTCCACAAACTCTCCACTCTGTAATTTACACTATATTCTTTGTAATTTTATATTTTAAATTTTCGTACTGTGATTTTACTTGTAAGTTTGATCATGTTCTTGTGAGGTGACCTTGGATTTTGAAAGGCGCCTACAAATTAAATGCATTATTATTATCAATCACTGTGGGAACCTGCAACTAACCGAGCTCATCTCCTTGAATACATTTAAAACCAGACTGAGAGCCCTTGAGACAGATTCCCTGTGTTGTAATTGCCTTCTGTAATTCTGTACATAACATGTCTGTGTAACTGAAAAAATGTAACTAACTTTTGTTGCCTCTTGGCCAGGACTCCCTTGAAAATGAGGTTTTTAATCTCAATGGGACGTTCCTGGTTAAATAAAGAATAAATAAAAAATAAAAAAATGGTGTGAGACAGCCTGGCCTGCCAGACTCGCCCTCTGTCTATTCTACACAGAGAACTCGTTCTCAGGCCAGGCAATAGGTGACAGATAAGTCGTCTCTTTTTTTCTCTCCTCTTGCCTGGTTCCTGGTTGCCTTTGTTATTACCCAGTTCACTGGGGTGCAGCGTTTTAGTTTATAGTTTGATTAACAGCAGGCACACTGTCGCTCGTCTGACAGTTAATGCACCAAGAAACAGTCTCTCTAGGATTTTGCGGCAAGTTTTATTTTTTGTGATTGTTGCAGACTAAAAAGCCTGATTTTGCGAAGATTTTGTGGAAAAGTTGCAACAAAAGTTGCAATGTTTTTATTTGTGATTTTTGTTTAATTTTGTCACTTTTGGGCGATGGTGCCCGCCCCGCAATCGGAAAGTTGCAGGTTCGTGCCCCGCTCAGTCTGACACTGTCGTTGTGTCCTTGAGCAAGACACTTAACCCACATTTGCCTGCTGGTGGTGGTTGGAGGGACTGGTGGCATCAGTGTACGGCAGCCTCACCCTCATCAGTGCGCCCCAGAGCAGCTGTAGCTATGATAAAGCTCATCATCACCAGGGTGTGAATGGGTGAATGACTGATTGTGTTGTAAAGCGCCTTGGGGGGTTTTAGGACTCTGGAAGGTGCTATATTAAATATAGGCTATTTACCATTTTTACCATTTACTAAATCAGTTAAAATTTGTTTTAAAAATCCATTAAACATGTTCAATTATGAAATTGCAAGTTTTAGCTTATTGCTTAAACAAACAGAAAAGAACAGTTCCAGGTTCATAACATTTTGGAGTTAAGTGAAAAAAGTCTAAAGTGTTTCTTTTCTGAGAATTTGACAAATAACTCAAATAAATGACAAGTAATTATTTCTCAATGCCATCTAAACTTGCTTTTAAAACTGAGCAGTGTCATTAAACCTGAACTGACAATAAATGCTTCATGGTACTTAAATGTGTATACATTAATTTGAATGAATGAATGAATGAATGAATGAATGAATGAATGAATGAATGAATGAATGAATGAATGAATGAATGAATGAATAAATAAATAAATATCTTGCAGACAAAAGACATTAAAGTCCACAAATGCTTTTACAGTAAACAATTGTCTAAGAAAAAAGGTGCAAAAATAAAATAAAATTTGGGTTTCTTTTAAGAAATGAATGAACTTAAGAGGTGCAAGTTCAAAAGTTCTAATTGCAGCTGCTTATTTGAAGCTTACTTTAGCTAAGTTTCCACAACATAAACCAAATAAACCCAAACTAAACTCTCAGTCATCCATTCTCTCATGAACCCAGTCATTTATATATATCTTGTTTATTTAAACCCTGCATTTTGAGCATTCATACAAAATGAAATGATACAGGGGAAAATAATAAAAGCAAAATACTGTAAGTTTCTTAAGGCTCAGTGTCCACTGTGTCCTCCAAAATATCTTCCTCCATTGTCCATTTCAAAAGCACCACTAGTGAGTAGCTGGTTGTGGCATAACCACAAAGTTGCTTCAAAGTTCATCTGCAGATTTTATGGCACCTTAGAAAAATGTGTTTTGTTTGTGGTGAAGTCGATAAATACAATGTGGAAATTTATGCAATGTAAAGTAAATGCTCTATAAAGATATAAATATTTTTACATTTATTTCCATCTCTATAAAATCCTTGTACAGTCCAAAGTGCTCTGAATGATACTGGACTGCAGTGAACCAGGAATTCCTAGTGTGGCACATGGATTTGGAGCCATTGTTGCCTTTCTTCCTGATGGCAGTCTTTCTGTCAGGAATGGAGCTTTAAATGCTTTCTTCAGCATTGTCTGTGTCTAGTGACATCTCTGCATTAGGGGCCAGTGAAGCAGGGCCCCACCAGATGGCGCTATGGAGCTCTATGCTTGCTTAAAATAATCAGTGGAACAGAATGATTTGATTTACAGTAAAAAGCCATTCTGTCACCAAGAAGATTCAGTTAGATTCTGTTGTTATTATTATTATTTTATTGTTATTATTATTATTATTATTATTATTATTATTATTACCAACAAGAAAATTCCTAAAGACATTTTGGAAGGGGCCTGACCGCTGGCACAAGATAGTGGCAATGTGCCATAAGCCAATGTGTACGGCCGCATCATAAGCACCTCAAACCCTCTTCAACATGTCCTATAAGCTTGCTAATAAATTGTGCATGTCTCCAGTAGGTGGTATAATGAGTGAACCGCTATAAAACAGTCATTAGTGCTCTGCTGAGTTCCAACTACAAGTGTTTAAAAATTGTGTTAAATAGTTAAGCTTTTAAATAGCCGCTATAGCCGCTTCCTGTTTTTTTTAGAGGGGGGAGTGATGATGTACAGTTACCAAACCAATGGTAAATGGCATGTATTTGTATGGCGCCTTCTTAGGGTTCTTTTGATGCTGCTAATTGGCTGAACCTGCGGTAAGGCATTACGTCACTTCCTGTTTCAGTGCTTGCACTCAGTGTAGCTGTTCGGTGTTTGTGGCTTGCTAAAATTGGTTTGATTTCTCTGTACTGAGACATTTTTGAGTTCTTGTAGTACATAAGCACGCGAAAACACACATTTTCTGTTGCACCTAGCGTTTAGGGAACCCTTTGAGTTCGCACGCAGTTTTATTTGGTGTGAAAGGTTGTTTGCCTAGTTAGCTTAGCCTCGGCGCGGCTATGGCTACTTCTGTCTCTCCCTCTCCGTCTCCTATCTCTTGCTCTGTGTGTCAGATGTTTAGTTACTCCTCTGCCTCCTTTAGTGATAATGGTACGTGTAATAAATGTAGCATTTTTGTAGCTTTGGAGGCGAGGGTGTCAGAATTGGAGGCCCGGCTCCGCGCTGTTGAAAAACCTGTAGATAGCCGTAGCTACTTAGCTAGCGCGGGGCTAACTAGATCAGAACCATCCCGTAGCGTTCCTCCAGTAGAACCCGAGCAGCCGGGACCTCAGGCCGGCTGGGTGACTGTACGTAAGAAGCATAGAACCCAGCCCGTGGGACACCACCAACCCGTCCACGTTTCAAACAGATTTTCCCCACTCGGTGACGCACCCACTGAGAAGCCGACTCTGGTTATAGGTAGCTCCATAGTCAGAAACGTGGCATTAGAGACTCCAGCAACCATAGTCAAATGTTTGCCAGGGGCCAGAGCGGGCGACATTAAATCCTACCTGAAACTGCTGGCTAAGGATAAGCGTAAATACAGTAAGATTGTTATTCACGCTGGCGGTAATGACACCCGGTTACGCCAATCGGAGGTCACTAAAATCAATGTTGCTTCGGTGTGTAAGTTTGCCAAAACAATGTCGGACTCCGTAATTTTCTCTGGCCCCCTGCCTGACCGGACCAGTGACGACATGTTTAGCCGCATGCTGTCCTTCAACCGCTGGTTGTCTAGGTGGTGTCCCGAAAACAACGTGGGCTACATTGATAATTGGAAAACTTTTTGGGGAAAACCTGGTCTGATCCGAAGAGACGGCATCCATCCCACTTTGGATGGTGCAGCTCTTCTTTCTAGGAATATGGCCAATTTTATTAGTCCTCCCTGACAACCCAGGGTCCAGACCAGGAAGCAGAGTGGTAGTTTAACCCTCCCCTCTGCAGCTTCTGTACTGTTACCCACCCACTCCCCCATCCAGACAGTGTCCTGCCCACGGCCAGAATCAAACAGATTAAAGATCAGGCTTAATAGAGCAAATCATGATAATCTCATAAAAATAAAAACAAACTCTACTGAACAGAAAACTAGAACAATTAAATGTGGTTTATTGAACATTAGATCTATCTCTTCAAAGACTTTATTAGTTAATGATTTGATTTGTGATAATCAGATTTCTCTGTTTTGTCTCACAGAATCCTGGCTGCAGCAAGAGGACTATGTTAGTTTAAATGAGTCGACTCCTTCTAATTATTTAAATCATCATATTGCTCGTAGTACAGGACGAGGAGGAGGAGTAGCAACCATCTTTCATTCAGATTTATTAATCAGTCCCCAACCAATTAATAGCTACAGTTCTTTTGAACATCTAATTCTTAGTTTGCCTAATCCGGATTG